>JAWVWN010006358.1:0-58817 GCA_037367305.1 Phrynocephalus vlangalii
GAAAGATGGAACATTCTAAGTACAAACACAATGTCATTAGTGCTAAACAATGTCATTAATGCTGTATACCATCCCCACAATATATGGCAGTGTGGACAGGCTCTAATAAATGACTGTCATGCTCATATAAGATCCCGTGATCAGGTAAGAGTACATCAAGTGGGCCAAGTGCCAATAGTTTGTTAGTAAAGGAATAGGATTCCCAGGCTGTGAATCATTTCAATTAGAGATGGGCACGGAACGAACATTTTTTCGTTTCCGTTATTTGTTAGTCGTTCTGTTACGTAACGAAACGACAAACGAAAATTGTGATGAAAATGCAACGAAACGAACAGAACCACAAAAATTGTGGTCGTTACGTTTCGTTTCCGTTAATGGCAACGCGCAATGAAATGAGCTGTTTTAAATGTTAAAAAACGCCCTGGACATCCGTAAAAACACAGCAATGATGTGATAATTATTTGAAATTATTACCTACCGGGGGTTGGGGTCCTTAAAACGTTTGTTTTTGTCTTCTCCCATCGCGATGTATTTTTCTTTTTCCTTTAAAATGGATGTCACCACCAGCCACAAAATGGAGGCAAGCCATGTCATGGGATCATGTTCAACCAATAGCATGCCCAGGTTGCAGACTGGGTGGGCAGGTCTGGCAGCCACAGAAGGCATAAAAAGCGCTGGCAGCCCCCGTCCTCCTTGCAGTCTCTGGTGGGAGTTAGGGTGGGATTGCTGTCTCTGCAACTCTAGCTTCAGTCCTGCAGCCTCCCTGTGTGCATGCGTGCTGCGTACCTCTCAGTGAGTACCCTCCCTTGCCCCGCAGTGCAGTCACTCTGCGGCTGCCTTGCACCCTGGGCAATGCCCACCGCTGCCTTTGCAGCCTCCCTGCATACCTAGTCTATACTGTGTCTCTGCCAGCATCCATTTTTTTAGTGTTTTCCCTCTGGTCTGGGGCGTTGGGGGATGCCTGCGCACAGAAATGCTTTAAAAATCGCGCAAAAAGCGGGTAGAAACGACAAACGAAAAAATGAAAAACGGTAACGAAATTTTTCCAAAAATTCACGACAAACGGAAACAAACTGAAACAGACCTCTCAACGACAAACGAAAAACCGAAACACCATTTTTTTGTTTCGTCCCCATCTCTAATTTTAATTATGAATCCATGACGGCATTGTTGACGCAAATAGCAAAATGTGGGAATCAATGTAGGATTTCAGACTTGCTGAGGACTCAAGTACCCTTGATTGATCTTCAGCCCTTTAGTTGTTTGTTTATGTTATACCCTTGCAAAATCAAAAGCTGCAGCTATGAAACGAGCACTGTCTGAGCCGTGCGGTTTTGTATGGATTACAGCAAAGAACAGAGCGAGTTGGTTTTGATCAGCAAAGGAGATGGCTAGACCGACTTCTTTTCTGCCTATATCCAAGTCTAGAAACATCCTATTTATGTTGGGCTATATGTGATAAAAATGATGATGAGATAAATGTAGAATTAAATTAAATTAAATTAAAATGATGATGAGATAAATGTAGAATTAAATTAAATTAAAATGATGATGAGATAAATTTAGAATTAAATTAAATAAATAAAAATTGCTTCTACCTTTAATTGACAAAGTGTACAGCAACTATGGCCTATATGTGTAAGTTTGTAAGAGTTACTAGTACTGAAGTTGATGCTTAAATAATGAGGGTTAAATAATAAGATTCAAACACCTTTATACAAAAATATATTCTCTGTATTTTACATAACAGTAAACTCAAAACTTCCGTAAAATGAAATAATCCCAGGTAAACAACATTTATATATCACAGGCATACATTAGTTCACAAACTTACAGTAGCAATATAACTTAGTTCTTGTAACATTTCTTTGATAACAAACCACTTAGAAGCTTCAAGTAAGCTTTTACCTTGTTTCATTCGTACTTCCTTATATTCCTAGCAAGACAAACCCTTCTGTTAACTTAGGGCCTTTTTACATGACCCCTAAGATCCGCTGGCCACTTAAATTCAGACCAGAGATCTTAGGGGTTCCTCGCTCTTCCTCTGTCCCCACCCCCCTCCGCACTTCCTGGTTGCTGGCTGCATGAGGGAGGGAGAAAAAAGAAAGAAAAGAATGCCTTCTTACCTCCGTTTTGTTCCGGGCAGCATTCAGATCTCTTAAAGGGGCAGGGCGCAAAAAAAGAACAAACGGAAGCCAGGAGAGCCCCGCACTCACTATCCTTACACCGGATCAAATATTTGTCACCTCCAAAAAGCAGGTACAAGAAAACTGCTGTTTGGTCTTGCTAAAGTGGGCGGGGTCACACTTAATTGTCTGCAAAGTCCGGAGCTGGTGGGTAAACATTTTTAAGGTCCGGACCTTGCAGCCATTTGCGGCGGAGCTTAGGGGTCGTGTATAAACGCCCTTAGTGAAAGAAACAGAAGATTAAAGTTAAATCATAGTCAGCATACAGCATTTAGCACATAAAGCACAGCCTGGAACTTTACTCAAACAGCAAACATATAAATTCAGTAGAGCAACACTCAACATAACCAAGCTCTAAGATTGCTTACAGGTCAGTAAGAATCAGCAAAGAGTAAGGCTAGTGCCTTTCCTTATATACTCTTCTTGCTGCTTGACTACCCCCACCTGCCCGCTGCAGTGAGAAAACTCTATTGAATGCTTCACCTGCTGCAACCACTCCCCAAACACATTCAGTTTGGCCTATGTTGCTACACTGCAGGTAAGCTTACTATATTCAATATTTAATTTATATTTTTACTTTTCCTTGGTAAAAACTTCAACAGTTTACAGGTAGTGTGGGGTATTCGAAGAAGTCCAGTGTTGCATAGGGGACAGACTAACAGGTATTCTTGCCTGAATAGGTGTTCAGTGCTTCCCAGCTCCTCCTTATATGGCAGGTGCTAACTCAGAATCATCACCCTGGCTTCCTGGCGCTGCGTCCTCTGGACACTGACTCTGTGTCAGCAGCCACCAGAGGAGGCAGGCTGGGAAGCACCTAACATTTGTTTGGCCAAGAAACAAACAGGCAGTTCATGTCAATTTCTGCCCATAACCCCCCCCCCTTTCTCATTTTCTTCAGAGTTACCTGGGGGGGGGGTCACAAACAAATGCTAGTTTTGGGGCCGTACAGGCATTCCTCAGGTTAGACACTACTTATTTGTGATTGGTGCAGTAAAAATGCAAAGGTTTCAAAAATCATGGTTAGACATTTATGCCCATTTCACACTGAGGGATTGAGGCTTCACTTGGCACCCTGAAACATTTTGGTCCTAGCTACCAAAACTGTATTGTCTGCATATTGCTTGTCATTGCACTTTCTTGACTATGAAGACACAGTCCTTCCATAAGACCTTGTAAAAGTTCCTACACACCCACTTTTTTTGAAGCCCACTGAAATTCAAAAAGTTGCAGAAATTCATCTCTCCACACTTTGGATTCTGATTTTCCCTTAAAATGCCTTAGCTGTTTATTTATTCTCCTCATTTTATTAACAAAGATACCATATATTGGTGTATACCACATTGTTTTAATGCAACCAGCAATTTGTGCTAAATAGACCAAGGATCTAACTGATTGGAACACACGACCTATTTCTCTTACCCCTAAATGCTGTGATTATTTGGAAAACAGATGTGAGTGGTCTGCTTTCACAAATAAAAGGAACTAGGGATCAGCTGCTTTGGTAAACCAAAGAATGTCAATTACACTGAAGAAGAATAATGATCATGTGTCATCAAGGCAATTTTGCCGTGCAGCAACCTTTTCAGGGCTTCCTAGGTAGAAGTACTCTGAAATTGTGTGCCCTTCCCAAAAGGCCCAGTGGAACCAACTTTCCTGTCTGCAGGCAAAGGAGAAATGACCAAGGAAAGCAACGGGTGTGCCCTCTTCATCACAGTAATTCAATCAGATGGCCAGGATAGTCCCTTTCAAAACTGAATGAATGAATGAATGAATGAATGAATGAATGAATGAATGAATGAATGAGGATAAAATGCATCTTTTCCCTTTTCAAAACTAGAAACATTGTTTCTAATTGCTAATTTGGGTGGCTGAATTCCTCTTAGCATGAAAGTGAAACATAGCCACTTGAACAATGCTTTCTATATATTCATAATCTCCCTAGATACATACTTGCATTGCACAAGATTGGGTGCTGTCATTAGAGTGAGATAAGAAGTAATAGTGTCTACTAGCAACAGCCTATTACCCACCATTTGGCTCCAGAGAAAGGCAGGCAGTATCCACTCAGTATTCTTTTTCCATTCCCATTGGCCATCGTTCTATTTTTACAGTAGTTAAACTAAATGAACTGATGGATAGTGTGGTGCTTATCTGATGTAATGAACAATGCACGAGAAGTGTCTGTACTGATTGGTGGGTTTGTAGACCAATGAGAGAGTCTGGAGAGTGGTCTGAAAGGATTTAAGGGTCTGCTCAGCACTGTTTAAGCAAGATAGGGAATCTAAAAGAGTCTGAGAGAATCAGATAGGGACTGACACTCTCTAAGAGAAAGACAGATAGGGCTAGATAAGGGAGTCACACTTCCTGGAGATAAGATAATGAGAGAAGAGATAGGAATTTTAGAGTGTCTGTGAAGAAAACTAAGTGTTTAGAGTTTGTAATCTTAGGAACTGGGTGTGCATATATTCAGTTTTATTAGTAATCAAACTTAAGTGGGTTTGAGGTATATACTTCTTTTTGTTTATACTTCAACATGTTGCCATTAATGATTTTGATTCTACTTTGTAATCAATAAACTGCTTTTGTTTTTATTCAACTTAAAAATAGTCTGAAGGCTTTAATTTACTATCGAAGGTAGTTGGTGGCAGCGAAAGAGAAAAATTAGAAGCAGTGTTTGTCAGTAGCCTGTGGAAGGGTTGGGGGCAAGCCCGTTAATGCTAAGTGTCTACTAGCAACAGCCTATTACCCACCATTTGGCTCCAGAGAAAGGCACTCAGTATGCTCGTGCTATTCCCATTGGCCATCATTCTATTTCTACTGTAGTCAGACTAAGGCACAGTCCATTAAAATAACTTTTAAAATTATATAATCAATATAAGTTGTTGTTTAAAAATACCAGGCACAAGCAATCAAAATTATAAAAACATTAACTGGTATTTTATAGCAGATACAAGTTTTAACCAAAAACCAAAGTACAGTATCTGTTTTATATTGGCTCAGTATGTATGCTGTTCCTAATAATGCCAGTTGCTTTTTTGTAAGTTTGATGGTGTAATTTCTGAGATCTGCCACTGCTTATAATACTGCATGCAGTTTCTTGATATTGTTCACAAAGCCCCAATGACTATGGGGACCACTGAAGTGTACTTCATCCACATGCAGGACGTTTTTATTACCAGGTCACTGTGTTTGTTAGTTTTTGCAATTCTTTAGATAAGATAAATCTTGATTGTCATTGTCCTATACAAAATGAAATTGAAAGAATCACCTCAAAAACATCCATACAGAAAACATACCACAACATACATCACCCCACATTCAACTCACCTAACCAAATACAAATACTCCCTCAAAACCTGAATTCCCCTGCATTCAAAGTCATGACCACTTTTAGATAAAAACTATTTCTCAAGTGGCTGGTCCTGGTCTTTATAACCCTATAACTCCTTCTAGAAGGCAGAAGCTGAAAAAAAGATCATTTTCAGGGTGTGTGGGGTCCTGTGCAATATCTACGGCTTTCTTATAACACCTGGAGGCATACAATTGATCTAATGAAGGAGGAGTACACACAATTAATGACTTTGGACAGCATTACCCTTTCCCTGGCTGTACAGCTCCCAAACTACACACTCTCTATGGTGCAGTGATAAAAAGCCAGCAGCAGATCTTTTCAAAGATTATTCCTCCTGAGAGTTCTCAAGAAGTACAATCTCTGCTATGCTCTCTTCATCAAATCTTTGGTGTTTATACCCCATGTCAGATCATCTCTCAACTCCATTCCCAAAAAGCGAAACCCCAAAACCTGTTCCACACACTTTCCTTCAATAACTGGCAGAATGTTCAATTTGCTTTCCTGAAATCCACAATTTTTTTTGTTTTTTAATTTTTTAAAAATTTCTCTACATAAGAACATAAGAACATAAGAAGAGCCATGCTGGATCAGGCCAAGGCCCATCTAGTCCAGCTTCCTGTATCTCACAGCGGCCCCACCAGATGCGTTTGGGAGCGCATGAGACTAGATATCTGTCTCCTGCTACCACTCCCCTGCATCTGGCCCTTGAAGCACCCTGGTTTAAAGCCTAGAGATTACACATCTCCATCATGGTTTGTAACCCGTGATGGACTTTTCCTCTAGGAATCTGTCCAATCCCCTTTTGAAGGCATCCAGGTCAGATGCCATCACCACATCCTGTGGCAGGGAGTTCCATAGACTTACAACGCGCTGGGTGAAAAAATATTTTCTTTTGTCAGTTCTTACTTTCCCAGCACTCAATTTGAGTGTATGTCCCCTAGTTCTGGTATTTTGGGAGAGGGAGAAGAGCTTCCCTCTATCCACTTTACTCCTACCCTGCATTATTTTGTACATCTCAATCATATCCCCCCTCAAGCGCCTTTTTTCCAGACTAAAGAGGCCCAAATGTTTTAGCCTTTCTTCATAAGGGAGGTGCCCCAGCCCAGTAATCATTTTAGTCGCTCTCTTCTGCACCTTTTCCAGTTCCACTATGTCTTTCTTGAGGTGCGGTGACCAGAATTGTACACAATACTCCAGGTGGGGCCTTACTATTGTTTTGTATAACGGCATTATAATGTTGGCTGTTTTATTTTCAATCCCTTTTTGATAATCCCTAGCATGGAATTGGCCTTCTTCACCGCTGCCACACATTGGGGAGACACCTTCATGGAGCTGTCCACCAACACACCAAGATCTCTTTCCTGATCCGTCACGGATAACTCAGAGCCCATGAGTTGATAGATGAAGTTTGGATTTTTTGCCCCAATATGCATTACTTTACATTTGGTTACATTAAAACGCATTTGCCATTTCTCAGCCCATTCCCCCAGTTTGGAGAGATCCTTCTGGAGCTCTTCACAATCTTCTCTGGTTTTTACCACATGGAAAAGTTTTGTGTCATCTGCAAACTTGGCCACCTCACTGTTTATCCCTGTCTCCAGGTCATTTATGAACAGATTGAAAAGCACCGGTCCCAGGACAGAGCCCTGGGGCACACCGCTTTTCACTTCTCTCCATTGTGAAAATTTCCCATTGACACCTACTCTTTGTTTCCGGGATCTCAACCAGTTCTCAATCCATAAGAGGACCTGCCCTCGTATCCCCTGACTGTGCAATTTTCTCAGCAGCCTTTGGTGAGGGACTGTGTCAAAAGCCTTTTGAAAATCCAGATAGACTATATCCACCGGTTCACCCAAATCCACGTGCCTGTTGACCTTTTCAAAAAATTCTAAAAGGTTTGTAAGACAAGATTTACCCTTACAGAAGCCATGCTGATTTTCTCTCAGCAAGGTTTGTTCTTTTATGTGTTTTAAGATTTTCTCTTGGATGAGGCTTTCCACCATCTTCCCTGGGACAGATGTAAGGCTAACAGGCCTGTAGTTTCCCGGGTCCCCCCTCCTTCCTTTTTTAAATATTGGTGTGACATCTGCTATCCTCCAGTCCTCCGGCACTGTGGCCGTTTTAAGAGACAAGTTGCATATAACCGTTAAGAGATCTGCAATTTCGTTTCTCAGTTCCCTAATAACCCTTGGGTGGATGCCATCTGGGCCCGGTGACTTGTTAATCCTCAATTTATCAATTAGTCCTAAAACCTCCTCTCTTTTAACCTGTATTTGATTTAATTCTTTAGTCAAGAGGGGCGGCTGAGGCAGCGGAATCCGCTCAAGGTCCTCTGTCGAGAAGACAGACGCAAAGAACTCGTTCAATTTCTCTGCAATGTCCAAGTCCTCCATAACCTCCCCTTTTCCTCCCTTACCATCCAGAGGCCCAACTGGTTCTCTGGCAGGTTTTCTACTTCTAACATATTTAAAGAAGCTTTTATTATTACCCTTTATATTGCTAGCCATTCGTTCCTCAAAGTCTTTCTTTGCCTCCCTTATCATCTTCTTACATTTCTTTTGCCAGAGTTTGTGTTCCTTTTTATTTTCCTCATTTGGGGAGGATTTCCATTTACAGAAGGACCTCTCCTTGTGCTTTAGAGCCTCTCTAACTCCACTTGTTAACCATGCCGGTGTCCTAAATGAGCTCTTCTTTCTTTGTGGTATGCACTTGTGCTGGGCCTCTATTATTGTTGTTTTAAACAGGCTCCATGCACTCTGAAGAGATTGGATTCTTCTAACCCTCCCCTTCAGTTTCTCTCTAACTAGTTTCCTCATCTGAGGGAAGTTTGCCCTTCGAAAATCAAGGGTTTTTATGTCTGATTTGGTTGACACTCTTCCTCCGACATGCATGGCAAAGGTAATTGCAGCATGGTCACTGTTCCCCAGAGGCTCAGTGACATTCACATCCCTGATGAGGTCCTGAGTATCACACAATATTAGATCCAGAGTTGCCTGTTCTCGGGTGGGCTCCATGACAAGTTGCTCTAAGGCACAGTCATTCAGCAAGTCGAGAAACCCAGTTTCTCTTTCTTGCCCGGAGCTCGCATTAGCCCAGTCAATGTGGGGATAATTAAAGTCCCCCATGATTACTATCCTATCCCTCTTAGCCACCTCCATGATTTCTCTCCTCATTTCAAGGTCCCCCTCAAGTTTTTGATCTGGTGGACGATAGAATACTCCAACTATCACATCACTCTTTGGACCTGCTAGTTTAACCCACAGTGATTCTGTGGTGGAGTCAGACCCTCTGTCAGTCTCCATTCTGCTGGATTTTATGCCTTCTTTGACATAGATGGCCACTCCTCCTCCAACCCGCCCCTCTCTATCCCTTCTATAGAGTTTATAGCCTGGGATTGCTGTATCCCACTGGTTCTCCACATTCCACCAGGTTTCTGTTATGGCTATTATATCAATGGTATCCCTAGCTGCCAAATGTTCAAGTTCTCCCATCTTTGCTCGGAGGCTTCGAGCATTGGCGTAGAAGCACCTGTACAGTGGGTCCCGCAACAGCTCCTGCCTTGTTCTTTTCCCCCCACAGCTTTTATTTTCAGTAGACAAACTGTCACATTCCGTTATTCTGCCAGTGTTAATACTTGCTATGTCATCTCTATGTGATTCTCTACCCTCTCCAACCTCATTCCCCGAGGATGAGGTGTTCCGAACCGGATGCCACTCAGCTCCTGTCGGCTTTCCCCCAGTTATCAGTGCCTTTTTGAGGTTGAGTGCCAGCAATCTGGTCCCATCATGATTCAAGTGCAACCCATCCCTCCTGAACAGGTTTGGCTTGTCCCAAAATGTTCTCCAGTTCCTGACAAATCTAAAGCCCTCCTCTCGACACCATCGCCTCATCCACGCATTGAGGCTTCTGAGTTCTGCCTGCCTGGCGGGTCCTGCACGAGGAACAGGTAGCATTTCTGAAAATGCTACCTTGGAAGCCCGGGACTTCAATCTTCTACCTAGCAACCTGAATTTGGCTTCCAAGACTGATCGCTTGGCCTTCCCGACATCATTGGTACCAACGTGTACCATGACCACTGGCTCCTTCCCAGTTCTCTCTATCAAGCTATCTATATTTCTGGTTATGTCTGCAACCTTTGCACCCGGCAAGCAAGTGACCATACGGTTGTCATGCTCCTCACAAATCCATCCCTCTACACTACTCTGTCAACATCTTCACCTCCCCGTCCCCAGCAGTAATCAGACCAGCCACAGTTGTATTGTCAGGAAATTTAATAATCTTATTTACTATTATTATTATTATTATTATTATTATTATTATTATTATTATTATTATTATTATTATTATTAAAGATCCAGAAAAGTGAAAAGATTGGGAGAACTGCGAGCCAGCTGTTTGCCAAAAGTTGTCCATGAAGATGCAGATGGCCAGTGTACAAGCAGCAGAAGAAAAGGAGTTGAGAAAATTAAATCCAGATCCTCCTTCCTCCATGCCTCCACCTGATTTAGCCAATTGTTAGTCCCATTCCCCCCAAACCTTCTGAAAATAGTTGCTTCTGAGTTTTATGATTCTTCATTTGGAGCAAAACACATTTTAGGAAATTAGTTTTAAGACATGCACTCTAAATGAAATGAGACTTTTTTAAAAAAATGCATTAATGTTTGTAAATCATGTTTGAAGCCATTCTAGGTTTGTTGTTGAGTATTAATAAAACGAAGGATAAAATACAGCTGTAGCAGACACTGCAATTTGCTGCTAGCCAAATTTTTGACTTCTTGAGTTTTTCTTTGCTAAATATAGAACCTCTTGTCTTCATGTGGGTTTTCCATTTGGCAAAACTAACCCATCTCTGTTTGGCAAACCAAATTGCCCATTCAGCAATTTTACGGTGGTCTGAATTGACTCTTATTTGTACATATAGTTGAACAAAGGCAGAATTGGTTCCTGTAGTCCTATAATTGGCCAAATGGACTGAACTGGTTCAGGCTACAGGGGTGGCGGGTGAGTAAGCCACCCACAGTGGCCATGCTACCAGAAGGTGAGGTATAGAAATCCAATTAACAACAACAACAACAACAACAACACTACCTGCCAGCAGAAAATAACAAAGCCGCACTTCCTGATGTTGTTATTTTAGAGATGAAATAAGATGTGGTGGGCCAGACTGGTGGTGGGGGTGTGCCGTCACGACCACATCACCCCAGTTCTGGCCCGTTGCATCCCAGATCAGATTCAAGGTCTTGGTTTTAGTTTATAAAACCCTCCATGGCTTGGGCCCGGACTACCTGGCAGAGCGGATCCGATCAACCTCGGCCCGACCAGTTCGGCAGTTGCAAGTGCACTCGCTTCGAGTAGTCACCCCCAGAGAGGTCCGGAAAACTACCACCCACAACCAGGCCTTCTCGGTGGCTGCCCCCATGCTGTGGAACAGCCTACCCAGCGAAGTGCACTCTGCAGAGTCCCTGCTGGCCTTTCGCAGAGCATTGAAAACCTTGCTCTTCTGCGAGGCCTTTGGTGACCAAGTTTAATTTAGTGTTTTGTTCCCCCCCGCCGCTGCTATCTGTTAGTTAGTCTAACCAATGAGGTGCTCTGTTGTTTGAGCCTCATATGTCTTTGCCAGGGTGCTACCATTTTATTTTAATACTGTTTCAATTGTTTGTCTGTTGTATTGTATTTTGCTGATTAGTTCAGCCTATTGTAAGCCACCCAGAGTTCCCTTGGAAAGGGAACTCTGGCTGTGAGCCTGTGGCGAGTCAATAATAAATAAATAAATAAACAAATAAAATGTGTTGTTATGCTTCAAGAGTCCTGCTCAGCTCTTGTAAACTCAAGGCTGTGGCTTCCTTTATGGAGTCCATACATCTCATATTTGGTGTTCCTGCTGCCTTCAACTTTTCTCAGCATTATTGCCTGCTCCAAAATGTCTTGACTTCTCATGATATGTCCAAAGTAGGACAGCCCCGGGGGTTTCTTGCCTTCAGATTCCCTCACAAAGAAGGGAATCGTACTTGCGTGTAGTGCAATGCAAGTAGATCTGGCTTAGGGTTAAGGTGAGTTTTTTCCTGTGCCGTCCGTGCCGCTTGCTTGCGCTTTAATTGCGTCGGCCGGCGGCGAGACTGGGCTTTTTGCTGGCTGTGAGCCTGTGGCGAGTCCCACCAGAGCAGCCCAGGACGGGGGATGGGGGGGAGGCCGGGGACCTCCAGAAACAACCCCTCTGGTAGGTGCCCTGAGGCACGGCAGGCATTTTTCCGCCTGCTTTTTGGCCGGGAACCGGTTTTTTTTAACTTTTAAAAACTTTTTTTCGGTGCCGCGTGGCATCACGCGATCGCGCAATGCAAGGAACGAGCACGACAAATCAGACCAAAATTGTTCGTTCGTCGGTTCGAGCTCAAAGTCTGGCGGAGTAATTCCCGTTACCGTTTCCGTAGAGTAACGGAACCGAGTAACGGAAACGGGAATACCGCTAAGTCGTGCCCATCTCTAGTCCTGTCCCTGTGATATCACAAGAGCTACCCTATGACAACACATAAGTTTCCCCCCTCTTCTCTGGCCTTCAATCTGAAAGCTCAAGGAATGGGATATTGCTTACACAGCAACCCTCATAACGGCCCACTGTGACCATAAATTCAGTTGGCTTCAAACAGACTCTAGATGACAGTGTTATTACCTTCCTTCTGGCTTGATGCACTTCAGTTTCAGTTTCAGCAACCAAACAACACTAATCTTATCCTGATGTTGCTTCCAAATGAAACTAGATATGAAGTGTGGTTTCTCCATGCTGCAATTAAACACACACAAAGCAATAAGAGAAAGAGGACTGGAATCTTCCATTTGATATTCGTTGCATCTGGATTTCCAGCCTTGGAATGCCGCATGACATAATATGTACGTGTTGTGGTTTGTAACACTGTGATACATGCTGGGCAGACTCAGAGCGGGAGTTGCTCTACCTCCAAAGCAAGTATATTTGCCGACTCTATTCTCACTTCTACTTCCAAAGTCTCCTGATGCTATAATGTTTCTGTTTCTCTTTACCTTCATTTCACCACATCATGAATTAGTCACAGTTCTCTTCCTCTGGTACTTTCCCTACTCCCAGTCATCCCCTGGTTTTTGCTTCAGGTTTCTCCTTGCCATGTATTATTTACTACATACAAGGCAAACTGTGGCCACCGTTTCACCTATAAAAGTTGGCTCTCTGCCCAGCATGGACATGGTGTTCCAACAGCAATTATGAACTTTGGAATAAACAAAGGAAGAGGAATGGCCACTGCTAGGAAACCCCCATTTGACAAATCCTGCCACAACAGTAGACAGAACAACAGTAAAGAATAGGGTTACAGTGGGATACACTATATCAGCAATCTGCTAGGATCATTTTAGAGTCCACAAAATTAACAGCAATGGCCCTCAGCCTTTCGTGATCGCCTCTTCAATCTCTCTGTCAAAGAACTTGAGTCCCACCAGGACAGAAACAAAAAATCCACTTCTTACTAGTTGTATGTTTATGCACATTCTGATTGATCGTTTGCTACTGCAAATTAGATGCAGGCAGATTAAGCTCAAGGAAGCAAATGTCCTCTTCTATAAGGTCCCTTCCGATTCTTCAGTTCTAAGATGATGATGTCATTTGAGGAAGTCAGGAAACAAGGAAATGAAGAACAAAGAGTGCATCTGGAAAGTCAAGCGCTGCTGAAGGAAAAAAGGGGAAACAATATAGCTACATGCAGCTGAAATAATGAGCGTCCATTAATGTCTAAAGTTACTGTTAGCATGCCACAAGACCATAAATAGATGATCCATGGCAAGTAATGTTGGCACACCACACACCTTGGGACTGGATGAAGGGAGAATTCAATTTAAATAATACAACAATCCCCTGGCTTCTGGGATATTGTGTTTCTGTATATATGATTCAAAATGCCAGGAAACGGCTCAAGATTGATCCTTTCCATGAGCAGCGGGGGGAAAGGATGGGCAGCCTTGATGTTGGCAACACCAGTGGCAGCAGTCAAGATGATCTATGGCAGTGGTTCCCAACTTTTAGTAACCCAGGTACTCTTGAACTGCAATATCTAGAAGCCTTCACTACCAGTCTGACGAAGCTGCTTGGATGAGTAGCAAAACGTTTCGCTCTCTCAAGAAAAGAAGTCCAGTTGCCATGGCTCGACTTCCAGATCTTGTCACCTGGATGACTGAGAATCTTCATAGACATACTTCACCACCAGAAATGCCAGTTGGGAACAGTGAGGGGATTGTTGGTTATGGAGTTGAGTCTTCAAGATCTTTAAAGTGGTTGTGATGTTAGCACAGAGCCTCTCTGGTCTGTGAAATGCCTATACTGAACTGACCAGGCCTAACTACTTTGAGAATGGTGTAAGGAGCTGTCTCAAGATAATGAAATGAGGAAGAGAACAACCTGGCCTTGAGAATTGCTGGAGTGAAGTGCTCAGAGCAGCTAATTAAGAGAGCTTGGCTGGTACAGCTAGGACCGATTAAAAGATGCAACATGGTTGGACTTAGTCCTAGAGACTGGGAACTGCGGGATGATGAGATATAAGGAAATAACCAGTTAGAGTTGGTTCATTGTCATCATGGTCATCATTATGGTCATCATCCGAAAATAAATGTCTTAGCATATGCCACTTGCTATGAAAGCTTCTGTATATGCAGTTTGGTCCCACACTACATGTCAGAGTGAATTTTCCCAATTCCAGCTGCCCAACTCACCAGATCATTGCAGACAAAGCTCCTCTGGGTAGCCACCCCAAGGGAGGCCCATAAATCTTCTTCTTTGCAGCAGCTCTATCCTTGTGGAACCAGCTCCCAGAGTAGCTTCGCCTGGCCCCCTCCCTGTCAATATTTAAGAGCCAATTGAAGATATATTAAGAAAAGGAGAGAGGGAGCAAGATGGGAAGAGAGAGGAGAGAAGGGGAAGGGGAAGCAGACCATGACACAAGGTATGGGCAGGAAAGGTTTCAAATGGCAGCCAGTGAGAATGGGGAATGGGGTTACCCAGTACATCCAAAAATATTTCCTTGACGGTCGTTCTCCCTTTTAAAGAAATCATTCCAAGTAGTTCTTCTTTAGCACTGAAGTCTTTGAAAACCATCTGGATAAAGACTAGTAACTTGGATGTGTCTCTTATGTCTGTAGATTCATCCAGTTGGAGTGAGAAAACAAAAGAATTTGAAACATCCTCCAACAATTGTTCAGTTGTCTCCATACTTCTTTTCTATTCGCTGCACAGCAGTATTTCTTGAGAATGGAACATCTTGAATAGCAGCTATGATCTCTTTCTTATTTTTAAATCCTTCAAAAAGATTGTCAGCAGCTTCAAGATAACAATCTTTTACAAACCCCCCTTCAGTGAAAGGTTTGCATTTCATTGCAATCAGGTTGTTTACCTTGAAGGATGCTTATGGTTGCATTGACCGAATGTGATCTTGGCTTTCACCATCAACTGTTGCTGAGTAGCTAATTTCGATTTAACTTCTTTGAGCCTCACTTTATGAATTTCACTTTGGGGTGTAAAATAGCATCAAACGTATTGATATGCAAAATTTTATCAGGACATTCCATATTATCCTTGTTGGGCAAGGATACTGGGCATCACATATTACACAACACTTGTCTTTCACTATGATGAACTAGTAGTACATTTTCCATTCATCACAAAATTGGTAGGTTTTGCAGTTCTTGTAACACTCATCTTTGTTATGCTGGGGTGGCTGGATATAAGAAGGCTATATCTGTTAAGTTAGTACAAAATCTGGCTGAATCTGGTCAATTCTAAAAGTAAAAATAAGAATTCATCATATTGGCACCAATATTCAAATACCACCAAACAATCTTCAAAAATACCCAAACACCTGTCTAGCAAACCAGATAAAATCAAATAATGCCACATAGTGTAAAATCAATGCAAGGTGAAATAGAACTGCAGTGCTATGCAAAGGCTAAGCAAAATGAAATTGCAGAGGCAAGCAAAAGTCACAGTGGCTTGAACCAATTCAAGGCATAAGCAAGTTAGAACAAAATTGGAAAAGTCTGCCAAAATCACCAAATTCTTGACACTTTGTTGTATCTGCCCAAAAACGTTTAATGAAAGTGAACTATAAAGTGACCACTGACCAGGTGTGGGTGAAGCAGGGACACAGTGATCTTCATCCAGCCTGGGCTGTTTGCAAAGAAAGCAGTGGTGGCAGTGATTCACCACTGCTTCCCTCACAAACACCCCTGGCAATGGAAGCGAGCTGAGGGAAACGGTGGCAGCAGGGCTGGGCAAGGATCACTGTGTCCCTGCTTTGCCCACCAAGTTGGGTGAAGTAGGGACACAGAGATCTTTGCCCAGTCCTGCCATTGTCGCTGCTGCTTCCCTGAGAACCCCCCCCCCCACTCTGATGCCGGGGATCGGGTGTTGCACACTACTCAGTCTGCAGCACCCAATCTGCCTAGCCGCCCTGGTACCTCATATGACAAATTTAATCCATAGGAGGAAAACTGTCTTACAAACATGCCTATTCCTGGAAATTTCATTTGTCTTACAAGTTTTTCATCTTATAGGTTATTCGTCTTATGGGGTACCACCCTATGGCGGGTTACTTCACGTCCTACCTCGTTCTGTGATTATGTTTGTTCCGTGACAGCGTTGTTTGTGGTCACATGGTTTTGTCCCTGTTCAGTCCCTGTTTCCGTTTACCCATGGGCATGATTACTTGTCTCGTGGTAATTGTTACCTCATGTCCTTCACATCCTTGTTCCGTGACAATTTCTCGATTTCCCTGCCTTCAATAAGACTTTTATTTTTATTAATTTCCTTCAATTTTCCGATATTTCAAATCCCTGGTGCGTCAGTTTTCATTCATTAAACAACCCAATTTTATGATTCAGTTTATTGTATCTATCTGTGCTGTATGGCTAAGGGCACTTTTTGGGAAACCTCGAGTCCAACAGTAACCCTCACGTGAACATGAAGCTCCTCCCAGGGCCTGGCCGTGCTGAAGATTCCCAAAGGGGCACCCGGACGGGGAGGGCTGGCCCTCGCTCCCCCAGCGCTGCCAAAGAAACTCATGCTGGGGATCCCCTTGGTGGATTTTGCCGGCTCCAACCTTGTCAGCCCTCCGATGCCGGCCGGCTCTTCCAGCCACCTATTTCACCCCACTCTACCCGCAGACCATGGTGGTTGCCGCCCCCCCCCCCGGCTCAGGTCAGCTGCCTTTATGCCACCAATAAACAAGCAAATTGTATTTGTCACAAACATTCTTGAATTCAACCCTACTTCCCTTAGAGCTTTGCCATGCTTTTTAAAATTTATTTATAGTATTTTACGCCACTTTTCTCCTTAAGAAGGACCCAAGGTGGATTATATCACTAAGACAATATTTACAATGGTATACTTCCTATTTTACTATCTTACTAACAGTAATTAGCTTCATACAATAGGAAAAGGGTTCTTTTCTGTATGTTAAAATGTTTTTGGAGGTGCTGACAGGGCATCAGCTACTATCCACAGATTTCGGTATCTTCAAGGGAACCTAGAATGAACCCTCCACATATATGGGGGTCTTACTGTACATTAATTTGTTAATGTGTGCTGAAAAGTCTGATTGGATAAAGTGAAACTAGATCCCCCCCTTATAATCTGATCTCTGAACAACCCCTCCCCCCCCACACACACATATTAGATGTATCACTTTAGTTTCAGGAAATAAAGATCTCAGTTAAACAGTAATCTTTGTTCTTCTGGCCAGAAACTATTGCCAAAACAAATAAACACACAAAAATAATCTTTTGGAAACAAGACCTTTTTTAAAAAGACTGTATGGATAATTGTGCAGATGATAAATTTACTGAGTAATCACAGCTGAAACATCCTTGGTAGTTAACAAATTAATCTTTGCATTTTAGGGCATAACCAGTTCTTGGAAGCAACTAGCTAAAAATAAGGAATTATGTGCCATTAATTTCATTTTCTAATTCTGAAGGCAAAGCTAGGTTACATTAGGATTCTAAATTACTGATGGATACTTATATTCCTTTTCCAATGCAACTAATTTTTAATTACTTTTCTACCTAGGGGGTAGGTGAAGGGAGAATAGCATATGATTCAGCTGTTAGCTTCTGTTGCACTTCATATTCCTTTATTCCGAATTTTTTAAAAACCCAAAGGAAATGAAACTAGTTTAATTACATTTGAGAACTGAAAATGGAAGAGTCACTTTTAAAAAATACATCTATCATGATAATAAAAAATGCTAATGGCCAACATACTTTTCAAGAGCTGGATATAATGCTGGAATGGAGGGGGAGAATTGAGGATCTTGATCTCTTTACAAACTGAATTGTGTAGAAACTAGATAGTGTGGTTGCCCTTGCTTCTCACATTTCTCCCAGAAACCATGTGGAACATCAAGGCACTCAGCAGCCCTGGGGGAAATCTGAAGTAAACAATGGTAATGAGAGAATAACCAAAGTATGCATTAATAACTGAGAACTGTGAAAAAGCTGCCCAGTTGCTTAATATGTTTATATAAGCATGTGGATAAATAAAAATGAACTTTGAGGAATTGCTTGTGAAGCCTTCCTCCGAATGCAAGCTGCACCACAGGAGGAGGGGCTGTTATGATCGGGTTTGGGGAGGGGAGGGGAGGGTCCTGTCTTATGTGGGCTGATTGCAGTATTCACATTTGACAAAATATGCACATTGGATGAAGAAAATGCATCAGGCATCACATTTAATATCCCCCTTTTATTTCCCTGATGAACCACAGTGAGGTACCGAATTGCAAAAAATTCTCAACTGCAAGGGACTAGATGAAACCACAATCAATTTCCTATAAAAAGTATTGTATTGTATTGTATTGTATTGTATTGTATTGTATTGTATTGTATTGTTCAAGAAGCATTTGATTTGCACTTGATGTTAACTATTACTGATCTCTTAAGATGTTTCTGGTGGGCTTTCAACAATCTGTTAGGTTGAAATTTGTGGTCACAATAATCTGAAGATGGCTTGTCTAGTCAACAGAACATTGTAGTTGAAGTAACATGCCTTTTGTTGATTTAACAGGACCACATTTATGGTCCTATTAAAAATTAAAAAATTAATATTCACACTTTTGCATTGAATAGTTAGTTTCATAAGTTAGTTGTGGGGAGAGTTTGCCACAGACATTTTGTGTCAACATCCTGGAGTCCATATAATCTTTGTAGGAAGGAGCTTATTGTTGGGTTGTATACAATCACTTTCTAGATACCCCTGGGTTAAGTTCCCAGCAAGATTTCCCAGCAGATTCAAAGGAACAGCCCGGAAACTTATTTTTTTTAATTTATATAATCTGTTCCAGAAACCTGCTCATAAACCAAAATACACATAAATCAAAGCAAACTTCCCAATAGGAAATAACAGAAACTTAGTTGTAAGTTTCATGTAAGTCCCCATTACAGTATTTCCAATGGGGAAATTTGCTTTGATTCTTTCTTTGCCTGCCGGCTGGCTCACCAATAATTAACAGCTGAAACAGCGGAGCCAGCGGATGAAAGCCAGTGGCTGAGAGCCAGCGGCTGCTGTGGTCAGAAGTCAGGCAGTGGCCAGGAACCGGTGGGTGGGTGAAGGGCCAGCCGGGGGCCACCACATCCAGGAGCCAACGGTGGCAGCAGAGAGGGTGGTGCTCTGGTGCTCATTTTGCAAGGCAAGCTCATTAACTGGAACAAAAATGTTCCAAAATTTTTGCTTGCCTTGCAAAATACTCGTAGACCAGGGCACCCGTAAACCGAGGTATTACTGTACACAGGTTTGGGGCTGTAATTCATAATTTTGGCTAATACAAATCACTAGAAGTAGACATCATCATCCATGCCCCTTTCTTACAATTCAGTAAATGTGATAACACTGTACTATTGTGTGCAGCTTTCACTCCATGTGAACTAGTCCCAGCTTCAATCTCGGTGGAGTGGAGGTGGTGAAGGGAACCCTTGGAAGATCTACAAGGTCCTTAAAACATAATGCTGCTCCAATAGGGCTTTTGTAGTTTCCACTGTGAGGTCTGGAGTGCCCCATGGGAACCATGTGATACGTTTGCAAGTCCTTACATGTGTGATGGCTGCATCAAGTCCTGGGCCTGGGTCCCATCCAGGGCCCTTTTAAAACATTTTCATTCAACAGATTTGATCTTTAATAAATAAGGTAAATGCTTGTGCAACCTCCTGTAAAAATATTTCCCTCATATGAAAAACAGTCTTTGGCAAAGTAATTGCATGACCCTATTAACCTTTGAGAATAATATTTCCACATACACATTCATAAGGCAGGAATTTTAGTGTATACTGATGGAAATACAAACATCAAATCTAAAGAACTGAGAATGTTGGACTTTCAGAAGGAGCTTTTCTTGGACATAAAGTAAAGGAAAACTCAAATTCAGTAACTGATACTCTGAAAACAGCTTATTGGCAATGGTCTTACCCAATATCTTACCAGATTTTATTTATAAGAGACAAAATCACCAGAGGAACAAAATGCATACATAGGGCATTTAGATGCAATATCTTGAATATTCTTGACATCTAACTTGATATTATTACATTTTTAAATAGCATTAAAATGGAGCTTTTTTCCAAAATGGAAATTGTGAGAAGCACTGTTCTAGTCATTGAGTCACAAAGTCATGGAAAATAGTGAAACATTATTAATGAAGTGATAAACTCTGTGAAGAGTGGAGAGAGTGAGCTCTAAGCTGTGTTCTGTTGTTCTCCCTGTTATCTCAGAGACAACCAACCCTCCTCCCAATTTTCTTGCTTCACCCATGAGGAGAACCACATGTCTGAATGGCATGCCCAAGGGAATGAATGGGTTGCATGTAGAGTCCCCACAGAAGCAACAAATTATCCTCTGCTCAACATATGACAGCTGAGAAGGGAAAGGCAAGCTATTATTACCACCAGGGAGGTGTTCTAGTACAGTAGTACCTCATAAGACGAATGCCCCTTAAGACGAAAAAACTTGTAAGAGGAATGAAATTTCTGGTAATAGGAAAAACTCGTAAGACAAATTTTGCCTATGGGATGCCTCGCAAGACAAATTTATCAGTATTCAATGTATTCCTATGGGAAACTGCTTTACACTGCATTTTGTTGGACGGGTTTTTCATAAAACGAATTGACCCATAGAACGAATTAAATTTGTCTTACAAAGCACCACTGTATTTCTGCAGAAAAGTCACCCTCCCCCACTCTGGCAGCTGTGGAGGAGGTGGTCTCATCCTACCTCACATCTTGACAGGCCAGGAAATCTGAGCATTCATGAAGTTTTAAGGGTGAGGGATCTCTTAATGATCATGAGATGTGGTTCTTGATAAGACTTGGCACAATGAGACGTGTATGTGTGTCATACCCTACACTGTTTATTCTATTTCCAGTGAGCAGTACACCCTGTTCATTCACCCCTTCATAACAGAATTATGCTAGAGACCAGCTGTTAATCTGAGGGCCAGAAAAGAATTTTCCATGCCATCCTGTCTGACTGTGGACAGGCATGTTTTTCTCTCTTATTTGGAGTAAGCTTTTGCAGACCGATTTAGAGGTTTCCTGCATCAACAACTAACTTGACAGGTATGGATAAATAGAGGGAAGAAGGAACACCAAATGTTGGCGAATTTATGCTTCTGTCCTTCCAACTTACCCAGGGACAGAAGAGGCTCTCCTGGAGCTGGGAAGGACACAGTAACCTGCAGCTGTGCTGCACAAAAGAGTGGAAACTGGGCAGCTAACCTAGCAGGTGGGCTGGACAAGAGCTACCTTCCAAACAGAAGGGGCACGTGCATACAATCCAAAGAACACTTGTAGAACGGTGGGTCACTAGCATAGCTCCTCCAGTGTCGTAATGTGGTCTGTTCCATCTGTGATGCAAAGAATAGATGAGTCAACCATAGACTTCCATTGGCATGATAGCAGAGAGGCTTTTATATCTAAAATCTTATTTACAGAACCCACCCCTGGGGACAGAATTATTAAAGACCGAAAGCAATAACACTTTGGGGGATGGCAGCAGTATGATCAATCTAGAATAAATGGGGTACCATCAATTGGAATCCAGCGAGTCCTTCTTGCTGTGGCTTTGGGGTTATGATTGTTATTGTCCCATCCCACATGTCCAGCTTTCCAAGTACAGTGGACCCACGTATAACAAATACTTTGTATAACATAAAATCTGTACAACATAAAAATTCTGGAGATAGGGGAAATTTGTTTAACACATGCATGTCCAAACTTTGGTCCTCCAGATGTTTTGGACCACAACTCCCATAGTCCTTTGCCATTGGCAATACAGGCTTGGAATTATGGGAGTTGTGGTCCAAAATATCAGGAGGACCAACGTTTGGACATGCTTGGCTTAACAGAATCGCCTATGGGGCGAATCCGTACAACTTAAAAATGGTCACAATTAGGGATTACTCTGTTTTCAATGCATTCCTACGGGAAATTTGTATAAAGGAAATTTTGCTTAACATAATTTCATTTGGAACGAATTAATTCCTTTATACAAGGTACTACTGTATGCTCTCACAGCGCCCCTTCAAGAGTGAGTCACAAAGAATTATCGTCATTGTTCTCATCACCACCACCATATTTTATGTGGCTGGAGGGTTCATTCACTCCAACCCTTATTTTTCATTTCTCGATTGCAAAGTGAAGTGAAGACTCAGAAGCAACACAACAGCTGTCTTCAAATATTGGGAGGGCTGGCATGTAAGAAATGGAGCAAGCTTGTTTTGTTGTCTACAGTGTGTCTTTCAGACCATTTCCTCCAGTAGGGATTTTCACAGGATCAGGTGGGATGTCATATAAAATGAAAGGAAAATAATATTTTTAACCAGATCATGAAAGTGACTCTTATTGTTATTAAGATTATTATCAAATGTAAAAAATGACAATGGTTTATAAACAAAAAAGAAGAAGAAGTCATTGCCAACAAGTCTTCTTCATTGCTTAAAAGACTATTGTGTTCTCCAGAAATTCCTGAGTTGGAATCTCAGGTCCCTCAATGCTTATCATCATACACCCCATTAAGGTTCCTGGTAGCATTCTGTTTCTTGTCTTACTCGGTATTCTGTCCATCAAACTGACAGATCTTTCCACCGAGGCTGTCATTACAGGAATGACAAGAAGGATTTTACAGAGCTTTTGTAACTCTCAGTACCCTACATCAGCTTCCAATATTTTTGCCAACATACTTTCATCGGCTTTGTAAATTCTTCTAATCAAGCATGGACTTCATTTTTTTAAAATGAAGGATTTCTGGTCTGTCAGTACAGCTTCTGCTTTAAGCACTGGAAAGGTGCTGCAAAATTCTCTCACTTCGGTGTCTTCTGAATCTATGAATGACTGGAAGGCGTCAAAGTGACTTGCAAATACCATGATATCTATTGATTTGTTATGGAACCTGTCTTTGATTTCGTCTACTGCACTTGCCTTTCATCCATTGAATGCTTTCTTTGCATCTTCTTCATCATCAGGTACTCTTCAGAGCTGAACTTCTCCATTATTTTGCACCAATATTTTTTTAAAAGTCACTATTGACACATCTACAGTGCTTTAGATTTAGAGCATCTCTCAAGAGCCACTGCAATAATTAGGAGGATGACTTTGGCTAAACCAGAGTGGTTCCTTTGTAAAGCATTGCTGAGGTAAGAGAGTGCACTGAGGAGTTCATTCGTCATATCGCTGATGAGGGGGAAACTCATTTCTGAATTCCAGCAAGATGCCCTTGGCTAGTGATGCACAATCTGCCCCTTCCTTCTGAATGGGTTGACCAAAACTGGCTACCAGCTTGTACAGACAGCATTCTCTCTCCTACAGTGAGACAACCGCCTCACTTTAATGTAGGCTTGTCCAAACCTTGGCCCTCCAGATGTTTTGGACCTCAACTCCCACAGTTTTTTGCCATTGGAAATACAGGAGTAGTAGGGAAAGGGGTGCTCCTGTCAAAGGGGCAATAAAACCATCAAACACCGGAAGTCCCGCCCCCTTACCGGAAGTCCCGCCCCTTACCGGAAGCCCTACCCCCTTACCGGAAGTCCCTACCTTCCGCCCCGCCCCCTTACCCGGAACCGGAACCTTCCTGGGCCCTTTGACCTGGAAGTGACGTCCTCTTCCGCCTGACCCGAATGGGGAGCCTTGCCCCCTCCCCCCGACACGTCACGGGGTCCCCCTACCCCACCCCTCAGGCATGCCCGGGCATGCCTTCCCCTAGGGCGCTGCCGCTGGCTATGTGTTGCCTGGGCCTGTCTTGCTGCGTGTGCGCATGCCTGAGAGGCCTTTATAAGAAGAGGGGAGTGTTCTGCGGTGCCCCGCCGCCTTTTCCGCTGTTCCTGAAACCGCCTGGCCCATGGTCCCCGCCGTCCCGTTTATGTGGAGAAAGATGGCGTCTTCAAGCAAGATCGGGTTTTCCTCCAGCTTGCCGAAGGACACCCCGGACTCACCGCCGAAAGCAGAGAGCGTGGACTCCCTCCGAAGCCGAGAGCCGGACTCCCGCCAAAATCATGGACCCCGAAGATAGAGAGGCAGCGGTTGAAACCGAAAAGGCGTCTGCACCCCCACATGCACCACGGGCCTATGGGATTTTCCATGCCCCTCTGCCCCCTAAACACCCCATTGCGGAAGCCCAGCTCTGCGCCCAAAAAGCCGCCCAAGCCTGCCCTTCACGCTGAGGAGACCCTGTTTTGGTCCGATCTTGAGTGTGATTGTCCTCATGGAGTAAGAGCAGGATGGCAGAAACCAAAAGAAAAATTGGGGAGTGAATGCTCAGATGGTTCCGAACCTGGGCCTCTAGAGGAGCCACAAGAGGATATTTGGACTTCTGCAGATGAGGGTTATGAGAGCGGTTCAGCGGCCGAGGTGAGTTTTTTCATTAAATTGTTTATAACTCTCGTTCGGGGTTGTGGGGGGGTGCTGCAAAATTTAAAACTAAGAGGCTGTTTAATGCTCTCTCAACAGGACACTCTGCTGGAGAAAAAGAATCTGCCGAGAAGTCATAGCATGTGAAAAAAAAAAATTCTGGCGCTTCAAGTGGTTTCAACATATACTCTGAGAATATAACAGCTTATTCAATAATGTCTGTCTTTATGTTTAAAATTAGAAAATAGCCTTTTCCGTCCTATTATTTGCAAATATTAAACACATTATAAGTCTGGTAAAGCCTTGAAATCTTAAAATGCTCCAGCCTTATTCTCTTGTGAATAAAGTTTATTTAACCCCTTAATCTGTGTTCATATGTCTGTGGGCTGCTAAGATGCCTGACCACGGGGATGTTCTAAAAAATATATATTATACACCGGATTCTGTAGGAAGTTTTGGAGGTGTGACCCCTCTATTTAGTGAGGCAAAAAAGCGTATCAAATCATTAAGGGTCAAGGATGTTTCTCGATGGCTTTCTGATCAGGATGCCTATACACTCCATAAGCCCGCCCGAATACATTTTAAAAGAAACAAGACTATTGTCTCAGGAGTCGATGCACAATGGCAGGCGGATTTGGTAGATATGCAGCAATTTTCAGAGTACAACAGGGGCTACAAGTACATATTAACATGCATTGATATTTTATCTAAATATGCTTGGGCTGTGGCTCTCAAAGACAAGACGGGGCGGGAGGTGTCCAAAGCTTTAGCGGCCATTTTCAAACAAAACCATAGACATCCCGAGAAGCTTCAAACAGATCGAGGCTTAGAGTTCCTAAATAAGCCTGTAAGCCTGCTGTTAAAGAAACATGGGATACACCACTTTGTCACCAATAATGAGGTCAAGGCTGGTGTTGTGGAAAGGTTTAACAGAACTTTAAAAACAAAAATGTGGCGGTATTTCACAGCCAATAATATGTACAAATATATGGATGTATTACCTCAGCTCCTAAGAAGCTATAATCACAGCATGCACAGAACTATCAAGGCTAGGCCTGTAGATGTGACCCCTCACAACTCTTTGGCCATCTGGAAAACAATCTATGGGACCTCTGCTAAAACGAAAGAGGAGAGGCCGCTGTTCAGAAAAGGAGACCATGTCAGGGTTTCAAAAATAAAGAGGGTGTTCGATAAGGGTTATGAACAGAATTTCACTACAGAGATATTTATAGTGGATCAGGTGATCAAAAAAGCAAAGAGACCCGTATACCTGTTAACAGATTACCATGGTGATGCTATTGTGGGGACATTCTATCCCGAAGAACGACAAAAAGTGAACCCCCGAGAAGACCGGGTGTATAGAATTGAAAAGGTATTGGCCACAAAAGGCCGTGGCTCAGGAAAACTTCACTTAGTGAAATGGAAGGGTTGGCCCAGTAAGTTCAACAGCTGGGTGGCTGCCTCTGAAATTTGTGACCCTGTATAGAAGAGTTGGAAATGGGAGATAACGGATTTTACATCACACTCCCCAGCAATGCATGCAAGGAAATATTTCCTCAAAATACAAATGCTAATTCTACAACACTGCTACCACAACCCTTAGATCTGAGTGGTGCATGGGAAGTTGGTTTGGCTGAAATTCAGTACCCCCGCAGCTGGTACACACTGACTGAAAATGCCATGTTTTACATTGATCAGGATGCAACTAAATGGGGCTTTCTACTACACAGAGGTTATTACAAGAGCATTCAATCTGTTTTGGATGAAATGAATGACAATGTAAAAGTAGCCATAGATCCGCCTAAAATACGTTTTGTCTACGACCCTGTAAAGGGTAAAGTTAGATTCATAGGGGGAAACACATACAAATTCTCGGCCTCTGGGGGGTTAGCCCACATATTGGGCCTACCACCCGATGTTCCTGTCGATAAAATAGACCACGCTGCAGACATTACCGGAGGGGTCAGCGCATTGTACCTGTATACGGATATCATAGAGCACCAAATTGTAGGAGACAGCTCTGTACCCCTGTTACGGTGCATACCCGTCAGAGGAGAAACTTATGAATGTGTCACCATAACTTACGATAAGCCGCATTATATGTTAATGAGCAAGAGCCACATCAACACATAGCATTGAAATAAAGACCGACCAGAACCAACACGTGCCATTCAACTGGGGGAAAGTTGTCGTGAGGTTACACGTTCGACCCAGAAGAGGTTATTTTTAGAGCGTGCAAAAGAGAGCTGCATGAGCCAAAAATGGTTGTCGTTAAAGATTATGGAAATGTAGATGCCTATAGGGCCTACTACAAAGCCCAGGCAGGCCGTGGTCTACCTGGTTTCCATGGAGCTGTAAACATGTATGGAGCAGGTCTGGGGGGCATTTTTCGTGGACTTTTCAGAAGGGCTGTTCCTCTTTTGAGGAGGGGGTTTCAGATTATTAAACCTCATGTTAAGACAGCCATGCACAACATAGCTGGAGACGTAGTGAGTCATGTTATGAAAAAGGTGAGAACCCAAGAAGGTTCAGGTCTCATGTACCTAAAAAGAAGGGGAGGAGTTAAACGAAAAGCATCTCACCAACATATTGGAGCACCTCAGCCCCTAAAAAGAAGGGGTATCCGTGGTAGAAAAAATCAGAAGCTTCAGGTCAGGAAGAGGAGAGGAGGCCGCAAAACAAAGATACTAAAACACAGCGGAAGAGACATATTTTAAAATGGCATTCATTCATAACTCCTCTGAAGAATGTACCAAATCCGAGCTGGATCTTTTTCAAATATCACCAACACAAACCTGCGTGGAAAGCAGTATGTACGTTGAAGTCCCGCCTCTGTCAGCCCTAAGCCCTAATGCACCTGTGGAATTTTATATAACAGGGGCGAGTGAATTTTATTTAGACCTCAGTCATTCGCTTCTTTTTCTATGTTGCAAAATAACAAAAGCAGATGGTTCAAACATGGCTGATGCCGCCAAAACGGGGTTGGTCAATTACCCCATTGCCTCGCTGTTTAGCCAGCTGGATGTTACCCTCGGCGATAGGCTGATTAGCCAGAGTCACAATTGTTATCCCTACAGAGCCATTTTAGAACTGCTTCTGAACTACAGCGCCGATGCCTTGAGTACACAATTTGCAGCAGGTGGTTTTTATAAAGATGCCTATCAAACGATGGAATCTACAAGCCTAGCCGCTGGTGAGGGAAACTGGGGCTTTAAATCTAGAGCACATCAGACAGCGGGTAGCCGGACCTGGGATTTGATGGGCCCATTACACAGCGATATATTTTTCCAGGACAAAATGCTGCTGAATGGTGTAGATGTGAAGATCAAACTCACACGCAGCAAGGATGCGTTCTGTTTGATGAGTGGAGATGACAATGCAAATTATACAGTACATATTTTAAATGCAGCTTTGTTTGTTAAAAGAGTGAAAGTATCCCCCGGTGTGCGTCTAGGGCACAGTGAAGCGCTTCTTACCTCTAATGCAAAGTATCCTGTTGAGCGGATCGGAATGAAAGTTTTCAGCATAGCTGCGGGGAGTCTTGTCTGCAACCAAGAAAATCTTTTTTTGGGACAACTGCCTAAGAAACTGGTCATAGGCTTTGTTGACAATGAGGCATTCAGCGGTCAATACACACGAAACCCCTTCAACTTTAAACACTACAACGTCAATTTTGTAGCGTTGTATGTGGATGGAGTTCAGACCCCATCAAAGCCTCTACAGCCTAATTTTCGAGATAGCCTATGCGTACGTGAATACATGCAACTGGCAAAAGCCACTGGGAGAAGCATGAAAGATCTGGACATAGCTATTAACCGTCACGAATTTTTGCAGGGGTACACACTGTATGTTTTTGACCTCACCCCTGATCAGGCCTGCTCTGACCACTATTCTCTGATCAGAACAGGTAACCTCAGAGCCGAGATCCGCTTTGCTGTACCCCTTCCCAACACTATTAATATGATTTTATATGGGGTATTTGACAACGTGATTGAAATTAATCACAGCAGAAACGTCCTCTTTGATTACATGTGAAGATGAACACAGTCCAGATATTGAATTTATTACATAAAAACAAATACTTTGCAGGTGTTTATCCCAGTGATATGCTACCCCGGGCGATTATTACCAAGCGGCCAGCTGGGATCGTGGTCAACACCCATCCTCACACACTGCCTGGCGAACACTGGCTGGCTATCTATCTACCAGTACATGGCCCCGCGGAGTTTTTTGATTCATATGGAGCAGCCCCAAATAATCCGCTATTTCCTGAAGACATCTATGACTTTTTAATGAGGCAGACCAATGAGATAACATACCAAAGGAGTCAGTTGCAGCATCCCTTAGCTGCCACCTGCGGCTATCACTGTGTCTTCTTTTTACAGAACAGAACAAAAGGCTTCTCTTTTCCACAAATATTAAAAATGTACACTGGCGATTCCGTGGGCAATGATACTATGGTAGTCAGCTTTGTCAAGAAGCTTAGAAAATCTAAACACCGGTGCCCCCTTTTCAATCCTGTTCAGGCCTGCCTGCCACCGTGCAATCCATGATGTAATTCTGTTCCTAAATAAAAGGCTGTTATACAAATTAATCTGTTTTGGTTTTTATTGTGATGATATTAAAAAGGGGACCCTCTTGAAAAAATATTACAGCGGTACACGTGGAAATTAAAGGCCTTTAATTATAGGTAAAATACAGAAATTCATTGTTTTCAAGGTAAAGCAAGAAGCGTATGTTTTAGCTGATTTTGCATGGTGCAGTTGTAATAATTAACTTAGCTGCAAACACCAGCTCTAGGGCCCTCTTGAAAAAATATTGCAGAGGTACACGTGGAAATTAAACGACTTTAATTATAGATAAAATACAGAAACCCATTGTTTTCAAGGTAGAGCAAGAATCGTGTGTTTTAGCTGATTGTCATCAGAACCATAATCTGATTAGGTGTCTTGGCTGGTAAGCGGTTAATCTCAGTGTTAGCCTTTACTGTGGTTTGTGTAATTATTAAAACAGACAGCAAACAACCCTTAACTATCTCACAGAAACTATCAGCAAAGTGCATTTATGAAAACTTTGCCAGCAGCGCCACCTCATGCCCAAAATGTGTTACAATAAGGCTGGTTTCACAAATGATGGAAATATTTCTCAGAATAAAACGAAAGAATTTTTATTTAATACAGAACAAAAGGCTTCTCTTTTCCACAAATATTAAAACTTGGTCTCTAAAACGTTCGCCAGCACTCGTCTATGAGGATTTTATAATACTGTTAATTACTTTTAGCTCTACATTCTCATTGGCAAATATCAAAGGGAATATTTTGAAAGCACAAGGCAGAACACAACATCATACATTTTGTGTGTGTGTGTGTGTGTGTGTGTGTGTGTGTGTGTGTGTGTGTGTGTGTGTGTGTGTGTGTGTAGGGGAAGAGACAAGAATGCTTATACTATATTATTGTATATAATTCTTCAAGGTTTGAAATATTGATGACAATAAATCCTTGTATGGCTATAATTAAACATCGTTTGGATAAGTCTGCTAAAGATATCAAAAATATTACAGATGGGCATGGGGAAATTAAAGGAATTTAATTATAAAAGAGTTTTGAAAGCTGAAGAAATACCATAATTTATTAAATAAGATAAGTTCATGTACACAAGCAACGGCTCAATGTCTCTTGAAAAATACAGGAACCCCCTCTTTTCAGCGTACACAAATGTTTGGTGTCCTGAGGCCGAAACTCTGATTACAAAGGCTGGGCCAGTATCAGTGTTAATATTAACGCCACTGCAAACAGAGCGCATCTCTTGCCACTGTGGGGCCTCTTTAAAGATTTAGCATTTAAGCTGATGGTTCTGTTGCTTTTACACGGCAGAGGGTAAAAATTATTTGTAATATTTCAGGCAATGATCCCCTTCCTGTGTACACAAGCAACGGCTCAATGTCTCTTGAAAAATACAGGAACCCCCTCTTTTCATGCTTACACAAATGTTTGATGCCTGAGCCGAAACTCTGATTACAAAGGCTGGGCCAGTAATCAGTGTTAATATTAAAGCCACTGCAAACAGAGTGCATCTCTTGCCCATTGTGGGGCCCTCTTTAAAGATTAACCTGTAATACAGAATTTGTACCAATATCACCCCTGCTTGTCATTGCAAAGTGTACCTACCTTTGGAGAATCACGTTTATCCAGCATATTCAACTGGCGAAGCCTGAGAAGGGTGGTAGTTTTTCACATTTGCTTTATGGATTTATTTGAAAATCTTGTTAGAAGGCATTAATTTTGGATCATGGGGGGGAAATTTAAAATTTGGGTTATTTCCAATCTAGGTAGTTTTTAATGTTTTAAATCTTGGACAGTTGAAATGTGTCTTAACATTATGAGACTACTTGCGTTTCATATGTTTCTAAACTTTTATTCTGTGATTATTTGATTACTTCATTTTGAGATTTGTTAAAATACTTTATAAAAGAGGTTGATCATAAGTTTTCTCAGAAAATTAGTTGCTGGAGGTCTCCTGTTGTTTGCTTTATGGGATTTATTTTGAAAATCTTGTTTAGAAGGCATTAATCATGGGAATTAATTGGATATATTTCCAAATCTAGGTAGTTTTTAAATGTTTAAATCTTGGACCAGTTGAAATGTGTCTTAACATTAATGAGACTACATGCGTTTCATATGGTTCAAAACTTTTATTCTGTGATTATAAGCTTACAGCATTTAGAGATTTGTTAAAATACTTTATAAAAGAGGTTGATCATAAGTTTTCTCAGAAAATTAGTTGCTGGAGGTCTCCTGTTGTTTGCTTTATGGTTTTTAGGATTTATTTTGAAAAATTTGTTTAGAAGGCATTAATCATGGGAATTAATTGGATTATATTTCCAAATCTAGGTAGTTTTTTAAATGTTTAAATCTTGGACCAGTTGAAATGTGTCTTAACATTAATGAGACTACATGCGTTTCATATGATTCAAAACTTTTATTCTGTGATATAAGCTTACAGCATTTAGAGATTTGTTAAAAATACTTTATAAAGAGGTTGATCATAAGTTTTCTCAGAAAATTAGTTGCTGGAGGTCTCCTGTTGTGGGCATCTAATATTGCTGCCATTTGACTAGAGGGAAACTAGGAACCTGCCTAAAACCCTAGGAAAAATAATTTGGGGGGTAAATCCACTTTTTTTAAATTGTTTTTTAAATTTTACACTGCAATTTAAATGTAACATTTTTTAAAGTGATTCTCCACACTGCAACCACGTCAAAATGCAAATAGGGCATAAACACTTTAGATATCAGAGATGGCCCCGTCCTCCTTGTTTTCCTTTTTTGACAGTATTCTGTATGTCATTTAGATTTTTAAGGAATAAACAAGTTTTTGAAAGTGCATTTATTCACAGTAATCTTTACTGCAAATTAGCCATTCCGGGAAAATCTCCCCATTTCTGCCTAAAACCAAGGGAAGGGGCCCATGGCTAGTCGGGGGGAGTTAAAAAATTTTTATTTGGCATTTAAGAACGGGCCAGGGCAAAAAAAAATAAATTCGGGGACCCAAACCCCCAATTCCAACATCTCTTTTTTTCGTAAACGCTCCGAGGTGGGGAGTCCTGTGATGGTTTCTCCCCCCCGGGCTAGAGGTACCGGGGGCACTCGCCAGCCCATAGGGGAAAGGTGGAGAGATCTGGAAATCTTTGGACATTTTCAAAAGGTGTTATTAGCCGATCTGTAAAAAAAAGAATAAGAATGACAGTAGGGAAAACATATCAAAATTTAAAGGGGTTTTTTGGCAGCAGAATAGCCTAATTATGCATTATGATGGGCTGGAGGAAAAATGATTTCAAATCCATAGAACAGGGGTAAAAAGGGTGCAACACAAGGCGCTCGAAACAATTTTCTAAAAGAGGGAAAAAGTTAGGTCATTTACTAGACCAAAAAAAGCACAGAAGCTTTATAATGTTATAAGAAAAATGGAAATTTTTTTTTTTAAAATAATTTTTTGTGGGTTTGGAATGTCTCAGAGAAATTTTGTCTTGGGCCCAATTGCCTGTCCCTTAAAGGAATTTTCAGATGGCTTCATGAATTTTTTAGGGGGAAAAAAATATCTTGCTAAGCATGACATGTTAGGTTTATGTGCAGGGGGAGGGGAGGTGTTTGGAAATTTTCCGACCTCAATCAAATTTACTGAAAAGGAGACACCGGAGGGGCGTTGGCTTCCTTATTTTATCTCTTTAGATTATCTTTGCCAAGTCAAAGGCTTTTAACACTCTTGAGACTCGTGCCCATATTCCCCAGAACTTGTTACTTTCAGAGAACTTGACTGCGAAGAATTTTTTTTCCCGAGAGCGCGGGTTTTTAAAAAACCCAAAGCCGTTAAAACCCAAAGTCCTATTACATGGTTTTTGGTTTTAAAAAAATGGTCCTTTTTAATTGGTTTTCTTCCCCCAAATGCTTTCTTTATGTTTAGCTGGGGGAGATTTTCTGACCTCCCCTTTCTCTGTGCATAACACCAAGCAAAGCAAATTAACACCAAAGTTTGCTGTGAAACCTGCTTGCAACACCCAGACACCCAAAGAACCTGGGGAGGAGGATTTCTCTCTAACGTAAAACAACGCTTTTTCTGCCTTTGGCTGTGCCCCAGAAGGGCGAGGGGAGGGGGAAAACCTGTTTTTTTTGCACCCTCTTATAAAACCAAATCAAATCCTTAAATCTTCACGTAATAAAATTCTAATAGTGACATGAATTTGTTCATCAGGTACAAATTCATCCCTTTGTTTCTTCAGGCTCAACTTCACTGTATCATAAATTAACATTGAGAACCTCTGTCTTGGGGGGGTGGGGGTGGCTCAGTGGACTAAGGCTTCCGAAAACTGTCGGCTGCAAAGTCGGCAGCTCGGCGGTTCGAATCCCGGGTGCCACGCAGCAGAGCGAGCTCCCACTGATAACCCCAGCTCCTGCCAACCTAGCAGTTCAAAAGCATGTCAATGCAAGTAGATAAATAGGTACCACTGTAAAAAGCAGGAAGGTAAAACAGTGTTTCCTTGCAGCCACGCCAGCCACGTGGGCATGGACTTGCACAACACTGGCTCTTCGGCTTGAATACGGAGATGAGCACCGCCCCTAGAGTCGGACACAACTAGCACGCATGTGCGGGGGGAAACCTTTACCTTTACCTTTTACCCCTGTCTAGAGCAGTGATTCTCAACCTGTGGGTCCCCAGAGGTTCTTTGACTACAACGCCCAGAAGCCTCCACCACTCGCTGTGCTGGAAGGGATTTCTGGGAGTTGCAGTCCAGGAACATCTGGAGACCCACAGGTTGAGAACCACTGGTCTAGAGCAGTGGTGGCGAACCTTCAGCAGTCCAGATGTTTTTGACCGCAACTCCCAGAATTCCGAGCCCAGATTGCCAATAACAAAGGACTATGGGAGTTGTGGTCCAAAACATTTGGAGGGCCAGAGGTTCACCACCACTGGTCTAGAGTCTTCCCCACCTTGGGTCCCCCAAATGTTCTTGGAAAGAAACTCCCACAAGCTTTCACCACTAGTTCTGCTGGCCAGGATTTCTGAGAACTGCAATCTAAGATTGAGAGCCATTACTCTAAGCCAGTGGTAGCAAACCTTTGGCACTCCAGATGTTTTAGACCACAACTCCCACAGTCCTTTTCCTATTCAAGCAAAACCTGGCTTCCTGCACCTTGAGCCCATTATGATGTGCCCTGCGCTTTGGGATGATCAAGAACACATCATGCCCTTTCACTGTATGACTGCCTTTAAATTTTAATTTTTGGTAGGGGGATTTTAAAAAGAAAAAGGTCGATTAAGAAAAAAATTTTGATTTAAAGGGAAAAAATTGGGTTTTAATTGTTAAAAATTTTTGATGGTTTTAAAGCTTAAATTTTTTTTTTTTTTCCCAATTTTTAATTTAATTTTTTTAAAATTTTTAAAAAATTGGTGGCCCTTTAATAAAACCAAATTTTAAAACCTTTAAGGCAAAAAAAGGGTAGGGAAAATTATTAAAAAGAGGAACCCCCATAGAATGGCACAAATTGGAAGTATTCCACTAAGGGGAAAATTTTTAAAAAACAAGGTTTTAAAGTTTTAAAAAACAAGGGGGGTATCGCCCTTGACATTTTGGGCCTTTCTGCCCCCCATTTTGGGGATTTCAAAAAAAGGCATGTTAAAAGAGGAAAAGTCAGAAGGGAAAAACCCAATCCCGAAAAAAAAAAGGGGCCCTTAAATTTCGGAGATACGTTTTGAAACAAAAAATTTGGTTTGGGGCCCTTTTTTTTAAAAAGGGGCCCCAAACAATTTTCTTTTTGGATCCTAAAAAGGGTTTTGGCCAAATAAACCCAAAAGGGGCCTTTCAAAAGGAATTACGGGGCCCAATTCCTAAATTTTGTAAATTGGAAAAATTTGGGGGGGTTTTTTTTCCTTTCTAGGATAGAATTTAAAAACTTATTCCCAAAAATTTTTTGGTTAAAAGGCCCAACCAATCCTATTAAAATTTCCCTTTTTTTTTTTTTTGGGAAAAGGAAGTTTTCCCTTCAAAAATTTAAAGAATTCCCTGTTTTCCCCCTTTATTTAAGTATTTTTTAAAAAATTGGAGGTTTTTTTTGATAATGTAAATTTTAAAAAAAGGAAAATTTTTAGAAACCATTGAAGGAAATAATTATGAAAAAATTTACCAAAGGCAAGAAAGGGATTTGAAAAAAAGGGGGAAAAAAGGGTCAAACTTCTTGGGGGCAAAGTAATTTTTTGGGCCCCTTTAAAAACAAAAAAATTTATTTAATTTGTTTTTTTAAAGGGTGTTGGGTTTTTTAAACTGAATTTTTTAAAAAAGCCCGGCAGGTTTATGAAATTTTTGAAAAAAAAAAATTTAAAAATTTGGAAAAAACCTTTCAAAAAACAAACTGAAATTTTTTAAAAACAAAATTTTTTTAAATGAATTTTGGGGACGGTTGAAAATTTTTGGGAAGTCAGATTTGAAAAAAAAATTAAAAAACATAAGTTGTAATGGGAGGGAAATTTTTAGGGTAAATTTTTGGGAATTTTAAAAAAATTTCTCTGGAATTTTCCCTGGGAAAATTTTTGAGACAGAACAAAGATTAAATTTTTGGAAAAAACTTTTTGGGGTTTAATAAAATTGTCCGGCCCTAAGACCCAGAAAAAAACCAAAAAAAACCCCAAAACTTTTTTTGATTTTTAAAAAATTTTAAAAATACAACATTTTAGAGGAGACCCCCAAAGCCCGTTTTTTTTCGGGCCCAAATTTGGAAATTTTTTGGGGCACCTTTTGTTTTTAACGAAACATGGTGGGTGTTTTACCAAAAGACTTCTTGTTTGGGGGGAAAAACAAAAGGGGTTTCCCCTTTAAAAATTTTGAAACAAAATTTTTGAAAAAAAATTTTTGGGCTTTTTGGGGTAAGGGGGAAAAAAAAAAAATTCGTTTGGATGGAGAAAGTTATTATTTTTTAAAAAACTACAGAAGGAAAAAAAAGAAATATGAATTTTAAAAAAATTGGTAGACAGAAAAAATTTTAAAAACCCAAAAGGAAAAAATAAATTTAAAAAATTAAAAAAGGGGAAAAAGGTGAAGGGTTTAATAAAGGGGAAATTAAAATTAAAATGTACAAAAAAAAAATTTTACCCAAAAACTAGGGAAACTTTTTGGGGAACCCGGGGCCCCAAAACAAAAGGTTCAAATTTTAAGACAAAAAATAAGCCAAAAATTGAAAAGGTTTTGTTTTTAAGGGTTTTTTCAGAAAAAAAAGAGGATCCTAAACTTTTTTTAGTTAAAGGAAGGGGGATTGGTTTAAAACATTTCTTTGGGGGCCCCCCGGTCCGGGAATGGGGGCGTTTTGGAAAAACCAAAGGCCAGGGCCAGAAAAATTTTTGAAAAAAAAAACCAAAAGGTGGGGGATAAAAATCTAGGGAAAACCTTTTTTTAAAGAGGGAATTCCTTGCCCCAAAGGGTGGGTGGCGGAAAAACCCCCTTTTTCCCTTTTGGGAGAAAAACCCGGGGGGGATAGATTAAAAAGGGGTTTTAAAATGCCCCGGTTGGGGGTTTTCCCCAAACGGGGGGGAAAAAAATTTTAAAAAGTTAAAAGTTAAAAATTCCCTGGGGCGCCCCCCTGTTTTTGGGGGAGGAAAAACGGAAAGGGCTTTGGAAAAATTTGGAAATATTGGGGGGTGGGAAAAAAGGAATGGGAAAAATAAAAAAGCAGAAAGGGAATTTTTTTGGTTTAATGTGAAACAGAAAGGGGGGTTTCCCCATTGGAAGGAAAAGAAAGGGGCCCCCTGTCTAAAATTTTTAATTTTTTTTTATTAGGGTTTAGATTTAAAAGGGAAAGGGGACAATTAAAAGGTTGGTTGGGGGAAAGGAATTTAAAATGGTTTGGGAATTTGGTTTTACTTGGCCCAAAAGGTTTTTGGGGTTTTGGGTTAAAAATTTTGGAAAGGGGTTTTCAAAAGGCCAAAGGCCCCTTTGGCCAAGGAAAAGTTTAAAAATGTCTGCCTTTTTGGGTAAAAAGGTTTTTTGGTTTTACCACTGGTAGGGGAATTGGGGAATTCTTTTAAATCAGGGTTTGGTTGGTTAAGGGTTTGGCGGAAAGTTAACATTAGGGGGGAAGTTTGGGGAAAAGGGAAACTCCCGGTTGGGCCTTTTTGACCCTAAAAAGGGAAACATCCCTTTTTAAAGGGCGATTTTTTTCGTCTGGAAGGGAAAAACCAAATTAAAACCCTTCTCAATGTGGAAAGGGGAAGTTTATCCAAAAATTAATTAAAAACGGGGGCCACCCCGGGATTAAAAAATATCATTCAGTTAGGGGACAAAATTTTAGAATCAAAAAGATTTTTCCATTATTTGGGTTGTTGTGGACGCGAACGGGGAAAGAAATCCCTTCGGTTTGGGAAAGGGCCCTTTTAGAGAGCCACCCCAATTTTCCCCCTTAAGCCCTAAAAAAAAACGAAGGAGGGGCCCTTGGGGATGGTTTTTTTTTAAAACAACCCAACGAAAAAGGCCAAACAAAATTTTGAACGAAAGAAAAACCCCCAGGTTTTTTCCAGTCCAAAACCATTTTTTTTTCCCGAAAGCAGAAATTGGGGGAGGGAAAAGGCCCATTTCAAACCAAACACCCCCCAAAAAAAAGGGGCCAGTTTTTAAATTTCGTTGGTTTAAAACCAAAAGGGGGAAAGTAAGTGTTGATAAAAGGCTAAAAAAGGGTCTTTTTGAGAAGGTTGGGGAAAAGTTGGGAAAAAAAAAATAAGAGGCCCCAAAAAAATTTGAGGAAAAGAGGATGATGGAAAATTCCCCAAGAAAAAGCAAAAAAGAAGGAGAAAGTGTTTTTTGGAAAATTAAGGAAAAAACATAAGGGTTTATTGGTGGGGGTGAAAAATAAACGAGGGATTATTCAAAAATGATTTTTAAAGCCCAAACAACCTTTTTTTTGTTGGGGTTGGGGAAATAAAAAGGACCTCCTTTTTTTTTAAAACAAAAGGTGTCTTTAAAAAAGGCCTTTTGGGGGGGAAATTTTTTGGGGGGGGGGCCCCAAAAAATAGGGAATAAGAAAACCAATTAAAAAGCCAAAAAAACCCCGGGGAAAAAAAGGAAAAAACCCCTTACCAATTGGGGAAAAAAGTCTTTTACCCCGGTTTTCATAAAAAAAAGGGTTCAAAAAGGGGCCTTAGAAACCAAAAACCCAAACAAAAAAACCCCCATGTTGCCAAAAAGGGATTTTTTTTTTTATTAAAAAAAAAAAAATTTTAAATAAAAAAAAAAAATATCCCGATTTTAGACGACAAACCTAAAAAGGGTTTTTAGTACAATGGAGATTATTTTCAATGTCAATTTTTCCCTAACTATGAAGACTTCCAGCTTTTAATAAAAGGATTTTTTTCCTCCGAGGAAGCTCAAAAAATATTTGAGGAGGTTTGGAAAGTCCACACAACCCTGGGGACCCCCCAAACAGGCTGAAGCGCAGTTCCCATAGTTTACCCCGCCCGTTTTGGGATTAAATTTTGACCCCGGTTGCGTTTTCCCTATTGCTATCACGCGGGCCATTCCCCCCAAGGAAATTGGGGAGCGGGGCCCGAAAGAAAATCAAACATGTCTAAAGTCATAGATTAATCCAGAAGTCGGGATGTTCCCCCCGGGTGCTTTTTTTAGACAGTTTTTCCACCCTTTCAGAAAGAAATTTCTCCCATAAATCCAAAAGACCCGGGCAGTGGGGGCCATAGTAAAAAACTGCTTTCATATCCCAGTCACCCCTGACATACAAAGAAAATCCAAAAGCATAAAAATTTTAGGGGGCAAACTTTCCATGGATGCTGAGTTACACAGACCACCTTCAAAAATTAGAGAAGAGAACAAACTTGCCAAAAAAATTAAGGCCCAACCAAAAAAAACCCCAGGGGCCTTCCACAACTCCCCTGAACCCGGGGCCCCTTTAGAAGGTTTTTTAGAAAAAAAATTGATTTTTAAAATTTCCCAAAGAAGGGGGCACGGGGCGAAACCAATGCCCTTTAAATTTAAAAATTTTCCAAAATTTGGGGATACATAAGGGCCAAGAAAAACCCTTTCCTGGAACCCACCGTCACCCCGCCAAATTTGTCCCGGGTCCCCAATTATCCTGGGCCCGGGCCTAGTAACTTTCAGTACAAAAAATTTTCGGGGGGCCGCCAAACAGTTCCAGCACCCCACCATTTTCCCGCCTTCCCAGCAATCCCACTTTTCCATTCCGGGCCCCCAAAACCCAAATTTGGCCCAAGGTTCTGCCCCAAAATCAAACCGAGCCCCCGATGTCTCAGGATTCTCCCCCAACAACGGAGGGGCTTTTGGGAAACCCTCCCTTTCCCAAAACCCCTGATGCCCTTAGAAGAGGAAGTTTCCTGCGACAGCAAAGCCCCTTTGAGTTCCCGTGAGCCCCTAGTCCCCTTTCCAAAAGGGGGAAAGCCAAAAAGTGAATTTTTTTATTGACACGGGTGCAAGTCATTCAGTAACCCTAAACTTGTGAAGTCCCTTGAAAAAATCCCCAGTCAATCAATGTTTTGGGCGCCACCAAAAAAGAAACGAAATTTACTTAAAGGCAACCCTTTACTTTGCAATTTGGGGAAGGGCAGATAGTACAACAAAAATTTTTGCACATGCCAAATTTTCCCCAAAACCCTCTCCAAAGGAAAAAGATCGGCTTTTAAAAAATTAGGAGAAAAAAATCATTTTAAAAACGCCCGGGGGGGGAATTAATTTTGTTTAAGGCCAACAAGACCCCACAGGGGAATTTTGCCTTGAATATCCACTTAGAAAAAAATTTGGTTTTTAAAATGGTAGCCCCGGGAAGGGGCCAACCCAAATTTTTCCCAAAAATTTTTTGGGAAAATTTGTCCAAATCCGAATTAGGGGGCTGAAGGAAAAAACCCCCCCCCCCCCAAAGAATGGCCAAGAAAACCCTCCAATCTTTTTGTACAACTAAAGTCCATGCGGGCCCAGTTTCTGTTCCACAAATCCCCCATCAAAGGGGGCCGCAGAGAAGGCTTTTGGGGTTCATCCCAAAAGACTCAACATTTTGGGTTTATTTTTTTTTCCCCTCCCCAACCCCTGTGGATTACTCCGTTACGGCCGTTCAAAGCCTGATGGGACTTATGGGCCCATTTTAAAAGATCCCCGCTTAGTGAACAAAATTTTGTGAACCTTTTTTCCCCAAAATGTCCCTAACCCATACACTATTTTTAGCCTGTTTCCCCCCAATTTGCCAAGTATTTTACATTTTTGGCTTAAAAAAAGACGCTTTTTTTTTGCTGTCCCCTTGGCACCCCAGAGTCACCCCTTTTTTGTTTTTCAAGGGGAAAAACCCACATACGGGACTAAACAAAAATTTCAAAGGGAAACTCGTTTGGTCCAGGGATTCCGAAATTCCAGACATTTTTTTGGGTTTCGCCCTAGTTTTGTTTCTTCCCGTTTTTCCCCCCGAAGAAAAGGGAAACAGATAGTCCTGCAATACTTTATGAATTTTGGCGGGGGCAGAGACCAAACAAGAGGGTGAGGAGCCCACCTTTCTCTCCTAATCATTTAGGGGCAGCAGGTTACCGTTGTCCCAAAAAAAAAGGCCCCGATATGAAAGAAAAGGGGCGAATTTTGGGGTTTGAAAACCCTCACAAAAAAAAGGCCCCAAACCTCCGTGTTTAAAGGGAAGAAAGCTATTTTTCAATCCCTGACCTAAAAACAGAAGGGGAACTGAGGGGTTTTTTAGGGCGGGAATTTCTGCAGAATCTGGATTCCTAATTTTAGTCCTTAGAAAACCCCCCAAACTTAGCCACCCGGGGAAATCAGACAATGATTTTTTTTTTTGGGGCCCGAACAACAAAAAAAGTTTCCCCAGGCATCAAACGAGTTTTTTTGGAAGCCCAGTTTTAGGCCTCCCCGCCCCCGGTAACCCTTTTCTACTTAATTTTGATGAAGAAAAGGGGTGTAGAAAAAGGATTTTTAATCCAGAAATTGGGGCCAGTTGGCATACCCCCAGGGGCCCTTTCCTTTATCAGGGGAAGCTAACTCCAACGAACAAGGCCTGCCTTTTTGCATGCGGGGAGTTTTAGCATTAGGGCTTTTCTGAAAAAGGCGGACAAATTCCCCTTTGGCCAGCCAATATTGTATCACCAAAACATCATTTTTGCCACTTTTAAAATAAAAAGGGAGGTTTCCTTTTAAATCCAAACACAAGGGAAAAAGGGCCAAAAAATTAATTTAAAGGCCCGGCCTCACTTTTAAAACCCCCTAAGGCCAAAATCCGGCCATTTTTGCCTAAGTGATCGGGCAGCTCCCCATTTTGCTTTCCAAACCATGGATGAAGTTTATTCTTCTCCCCCAGCCCCGAGACACCCCACACCCCCAGGGGGAAAAATTTGGGTTTTGTAGATGGGAGCAGCTTTATACATGAAGGCACGAAAACAGGTTATGCAATTGTTGAGTTAAAAAGACACAGTTATAGAACCCAAATCCTCTCCCCCCCGGGCAAATCTCCCAAAACATGCAAAAATTTCCCCAAGGGGCTTTAGAACTTTTCAAAGGGAACATGAAATAAACTTTTTCACAGACTCAAAATATGTTTTTTTCACCCCCTGCATCTCATGGAGCTCTGTGGAAAGAGGGGTTTTTTGCTAACTCGAAGGCACCCCGGGGTCCCACATCCTGAAGTTTTTATTGCAACTCTTAGATCCCCTTTTTGGGAAACCACAGAAAGTGGGAAAGTTTTTCATTGTTATGGCCACAAAAAGCGGCCCAAGCCTAGAAGCCAGGGGCAACCGGCTGGGGACCGCATTGCCAAAGAAGCACCCCACACCCCCAGTGGATTTGCAACAAAGCCTAATCCCTTAAAAATCCTTCCGCCATCCCCCGCCTTTTACTCTGCAGCAGAAAATCATTTTAGCACTGAACGGGTCTCCCACGACCCCAAAGGGGTTTTTGGTATGTTCTTCCCGGTGGAAAAATTTGGGTTGGGTTCCTAAAAATTTTGGGGCTTCCCCAAGTTTTTTCCTGAATAAACCATGCAAGCACAAAACCAAAGGGGCCCAGAGGGTTGGCCCTTTCACCATTTAAGCCCTTTTTTTGTAAAAGCTAGGCGGGGGTAAATTTAGCTTCCAATATTTCCCCAACGTTGGGTTTTGAAGCGAAATAACCACGAAACTGGGCATTTGCCCCCCCGGGTGTTAAACATAAAGGGCCCGGGAAACCCAAAATTTTGGGATCTACAAAAGCTTTACTAAAACCTTCCCCAAATGTGGCCTGTATCGCTATTTGCTTTAGGGGTATGTATTTTTTACGGGAGGGGTAGAACCCACCCCCCCAAAAAACAGAAAAGGCTTATGGGGGTAACCAGATGCCTCCTTAAGATTTATATCAAGATACTTTATGACCCGCCCTTGGATCGGATAACGGCCCAATTTTCTTTCACCGGCCCTTTCAAGGCCTTCCCCAAGCCTTGCAAATCAAAGGGAAATTCACACACACTACAGACCAAAAGAGTTCAGCCAAATTTAAGAGCGAATAAACCCCTACTTTAAAAACTACCTCTCCAAACTGACTCAAGGGGACGGGGAAAGGGGTTGGTGATATGTTTCCCAATACATTTTTTTCCGTTCGGGGAACCTACCCCAATTAAAAAAATTTTGGCCCTGTCCCATTTGAACAAATTATATGGGCAGCCCTTTTCCCAAGGGGGTTTTCTGGTTGGTCCTGACGAGTTGCTTCTGAATTTCCAGGGAATATACCCAATTTGCTTGCGGGGATTTTATTTTTCCCCCAATAGGTGGAGCCGGGATGGGTCCTCCCAGTAGTTCTAAAGCCCCCCTGATCTTTTTCCAGCCCGTGGACCATGTTTTGGAAAAGGATTGGGCCCAGAATTCCTTACACCCCCAAGTGGAGAGGCCTTTCCCCTTTCTCCAATCAACGCCCACCCCCAGAAAAAAGTGCCCGATTTTCCCCCCCCTTGGATTCATCACCCCGGGGTTTTTAAACCAGCTGCCCCAGAGGAAGGCCTCACCCTAATCCTGAACCAGCGTTTGGGGGCACGCACCCTAATCCGGCGGGGCCCCCCTGAAATTGACTTTTAAAAAGGGGGGGTTCCCTGGGGAACAAACCCAATCTGCTTAGGCTCTCCCATTCCGGGCGAAAGCCCCCCTTTAAGGAGGACTTTTTTCAGCCTTCTTTTTCCCCAAAAAGCCCTTGCCGTTTCTGCTGACGCAACCCCAAACATCCGGGTTAAAACCCCCGCGGGGCCCGGGTTGGAAAAGGTAGCAAGCCACAGCAACAGTTAAAAATTTTTCCCGCCTTTGCTTTTAACTGAAAATTTCTTGTGTGTGTGTGTTTTTTTTTCTTTACAAAATGGCATCATTCCCAGCTAAGCCAGACCAAAACTATTTTCGGGGTTCATTATTGGCGTAAAAACAAATTATGCAAGCTATACATAACTTGCTTGAACCCCGGCAGAGACCCACCGAGCCAACTGAAGACCCCCCAGGGGAAAACGGGCCCCCCCTGGTGTTTTGGCCCTTAAATTTGGGGGGCTCCCCAACTATCACTCTTGCTCGGGTTTTGGGTCATTTGGCTTTTTTACTTTTTATTATCCGGGAAAAAAATACAGGGCCTTAAATTCCAAGCAAGGCCTAGAAGGGCAGCTGTTGTCATGCTTTGCTGTTTCCCCCCCTTTAAGTTTTGCGCACCACCACAACACCCTAAAAGGGTTCCCCTTGTTTGCCCACTCCCCCCAAAAGGAAAACAGGTAGTGAAACTTTGTTTTTTAAAACCCAACCCTCCTGGGGAAAACAACCGGGAATTTACATGTCTAAATCAAGGCACCATTTTCACATGTCCCAAAAGGTATTGATGGCAATTCCTTTTTTATAAGCCTGAATTTTCCTGTACTTTTATAAATTTGCTGTGGGGGGAGGACTGCCCAAGACCACCGCCCATTGGGCCCCCCTAAGGGTGGGGGTTTTTTATATTCCCTGAACTCCCCCACATTTTCTAAAAAACAAGGCTCAAAGCCGGAAACCCACTCTGGATAGCTGCATTTGCCATGCCCTCGGGAAAGGGGAAAATTTTTTTCATTTGGCTCTATACCTTGGATTATTCTTTTTTTAAGAGTAACCACAAATATTTGTTTTTTCCCCCTTTGGGGGGTTTGGGAAAGGGTTTTGGAAAAATTCCTGAAGTTTGGGGATCCATGGGGAAAAAACCCCCCTTTTGTTCAGGTGGCCAAGGTTTTCCTGGGGCCTACACAGGAGGAGGGTATCCGGGTTTGGGCCCAATATTCTCCCACTTCGATGGGTCAGGCCCAATTTTTGTCCACATTGAAATTTCTGGGTCTAAACCCCCCCTATTCAAGGAAAGGGTGATTTTTTTTGATGGTCTTGGAAAAAAAACCCTAAAACTTATCTCACCATCACATGCACGGGAATTTTAAACGTGATGGGGAGAAAAAAAAATCTTTTTGGTCTTTTTGACACAGCTTTGGAAAAGTGCACAAAAACCCCCTCCAGCAGTCCCATTTCACCCAAGAACTTATTCAAAGCATGGCTCAAAAAATAGCCACTGCACTTGGGGTAAAACAATGTTATGTATGTGGTGGCACCGGGATGGGACCCCCAAGGGCCAGGGGAGGCATGGAAGTCCCCCCAAATTGTAAAAACCGCTCTCCCTAAAAGGGAACATCACAAGAGACCCTTTGGGTCCAAAAATTTGCCCCGGACAGTCACTCAAAATTTAGTGGGCGAATTTTTTACTCCAAGACGGGGTTTTCAACCCCGGGGGGGTTTCCCTTGCTTCCCATAGGTCAGGGGACAAGGGTATTTGGGAAATTTCACCCTCCAATGCCCCCAAAAGCCTGAGAGGTTAAATTTGCCACTTTTTTGCCTTTATTTATTTTAAACCACTCGGGCCCTAGAAGGCCCCCAAGACTACATGAAACGGGATTTGTGGAACAGGGGCTTATGGATTCTCCCTCCCAAAGGGGTTTTGGTCATGTGTTTTAGGTTACATCAACCCATCATTTTTCCTCTTTCCCCAAAATTTCAAACGCGGGAAATTTTCCTAGCAAAAAGCACCAGTCTTTTCCCCCTTTTTTCCCGCAAGAAGGGGGAAGCCCCCCTTTTGCGGGGTTTTCATGGGGAAAAAGGCCTTGGGACTTAAAGGGGGGGTTAAATTGTGTGTAAAATTTATGGACCTCCCTACAGGGCCCCCTCAAGATGGCTCTTTTGGAAACAAAAACCCCAATCTATATGTTGAAAAAGGAAAAACCGTTTAAAAAGCTGTTTTAGATCGGGTGGTCAGCGTATCCCCAAAGGGCCCCTGACCACATTAGTGGGGCTCCAGACGGGATGTGCACTGCAGTTTATCAAAACGATTAGCTTCTTATTACCCCCTGGGGGGTCAAAAAATGGCATGTGGGGGCAATTAAATTTTAGAACTGCTGCCCTCAAAATTGCCCCTTTTGGGAAAGGTTTGTCCCCCCAAATTGGTTTACAGATACCCAAAGATCTTACCTTAAAACCCCACCCAGGAGGGGGAAATGGTTTTCAGTGGGACGGGGCTGAAAAAAACCCCCCTTTCCCCGGGGTTGGATAAAAGGGTCTTTCACAATGCTAGTTCCCCAATTTCCCTGCTTTTTTTTTAGCCTGCATTTTTTCCCTTGTTGTTACGTTCCTTAGACCCCTCTTGCAGAAAATCCCAAACCAAATCTTACCCCAAAGGGAAATCTTTGCACCATGCAAGCTTATAAAGGGGGTTTCCCCTAGGGACGACTCGTTTCTCGGTGTCTAAAGAAAAAGGGAAAGGGGAGTGAAGGGAGGGAAACACAAAAATGGCTTCGCTTATGCTAATAGGGGTTTTTTATAAAAGGTCTGTGTATGCAAATAAAACTGCAAACCAAAGCAAAGTAAGCTCTCATGAGAAGAAAGGGGGCCCCAGGGCCTTCAAATTTTATCTATTGTTCTGTTTATTCCCCCCCCTCTAAATTGCGTTTCCCGCTAGCAAGTACAGGGATACCCTTTTTTTAGCTTGCCCAAAACTTGTTCTATTCTTGCCAAAGGTTTTGATAGATAAGAGTAAATAGCCTGCTTTGCTCAGAAAAAATGTTACCCCGCGCGTGTCTTCCGGGGGTTATGTTTTGGGTTTTTTTTTAGGCTTCATGATCCCTAAAGCATTTTTGACTAGAGGTGGCGTAAACAAAAAACTACAAAAAAATTTTTGCTTTTTATGGAATGCTTCCGCCTTTGGAAATGATTTCCCCGAAGCCCCCGCTAAAGGGGGCTTTAGTGTAAACAAAAAACGTCTTTCTTCTTCCCCCCAGAAAACCCGGGATCATGTTTGATCCTTTTCGTTTCCCAGTGCGGCGAGGGGAGCCCAAGGTATCCTCAAATGAAGGTTTCAGAAAACATTCATATTTTGGGTCCCAGCAAAGGACATCAGGAAGCCCGTCTCTAGAGAGGACAAAACGTTGGCTAAACTCCCATATGTCAGCCTAAATTAAATGCCGGGGTTTTTTGAAGCAGCTCCTTGTTGTTTGATTATTTTAAATTTTTGAACTTTTTGTAATTACAATTTTTTTAATAATTAAAAGTACCTTAGGTAGGCCCTTCTAAAACTGTTTTAAAAAAAAAGTATTTTTTTTTCCCAAAAAGCAGGTTTATTGATTTGTTTTTTAGTTAAATTTTTGCCATAAAACAGTTTTTCTTATTTTGCTACAGTTCAAAGATAAAATTTAAAATTTTCCCCTTTCCCAAAAGTAACCTTTTTGCAAAGGTTAGCAAATCCCCCGGATTTGGGTCAAGCCAGGAAAAATGAAATGCAGGGTTTTTTAGAAAATCACAAGCATGATTTTACTGTCCGTTTTTCTCCCCCGCCCGTTGAGTAAATTTCTTGCATCACTCCCCTGACTTCAAATTTAAAAGGGGGAAAAGTTGTATATTTTCACACACCTTTGTGCTAAAATCCTAGGGTAAAAAAAGTTACCCTTTGTGTTTTTGAACTGGAAAAGTTGAGGGGATAGCCCTAACTCGATTTCTATGGGGCGGGGCTCTAGGGGAAAAAGGACAGAATGATCCCAGTTTTTTCTTAGATAAAAAAAATTTTTAAAAAAGGAAAAAGTAATTTTGGGGATTAAAAGAGCGATTTGTTTCCCGAATCCCGGACCTGCAAAATGTTGTCTTTTGAGGAAAAACTGAACTACTGCAATCCATGTCGCAAGAAAAAGGCCCTTTGGCCCAAAAATATGGGGAAATTTTAAAAGGGTGATTTTAAATTCGCATAGACAGGGGGTTGCCCATTAACGGCCCAAATTTTTGGGGTCCCCCACTTTTTTGACGGGCCGGCCCCTACTGCCACTTTATAGGGGCAGGCCCCCCCACCCTTTTTTTAATGTTTTGAAAAATGCAATTGCAATAAGGGCAGTAATCCCCCCCCCCCGTCCTGATTTGTTTCTTGAGATTTCTGTCACATTTTCTGCCACTTCCAGTCTAGCTGAAGCAGGGTGGGTGGTACTTTCATTAGACCACTAAAATAACACAGGCAGAGGCTCCTCTTCAGCTCTGCATGACCTTTCATTTAGGGGGGGGCCCCCTTTTCTGACCCCGGTGGGTTTCAAAAAAGCAAAAAAACCCCAAAAAAATTAGGGCCCAATTGCAGGCCTTTCCCCTTTTCTTAAAAAAAGCCCAAAAGGGGGGAAACTTTATTAGCAAAATTCCCCCAAATTGCAATGGATGAAAACTCCCGCTCTCGCAATTCATGTTTTTTTTTCCTTTTTAAAAGAAGTGGGGGGGGCATTGCCCTGCAGGGAGGCCTTCTCAGGGGTTTTTCAATCCACACCCACAAAACAACTGGGGCATCACCTCCCAGAGGGTATTACAAATCTCTCAGATTCCATGAATCTCCAGGGAATGATCAGCCCAAAAGGATTCTCCAACATTTCTGAAGAAGAGAATAGTCACTGAACTAGTACTACTCTGAACTGTAATTACACAAATGTCCACGTGTTTGAAGCCAGCCTTTCACTTGCTTGCAGTCTGCCTGTGTATAAATTAAATTCCAAGCCCTATGAGATAATCCACGTGGTGAGGAGACAGCTTCACTTCCAAGATCCTTAAGAATCCAGCTGCTTTTCTCCAGCTTCAACATTCTCTTCATTGTTACTACATACCATATTTTACTTTATTATTTTTTGTTTCCTTTTCTCTTTTTATTGATGTATTGTACTTTTTGGGTCTGTTTTTTTCTTCGCCACCCGGAGTTCCTTCGGGAAGACGGGCGGTATAAAAATGAATAAATAAATAAATAAATAAATAAAATATTGTCATTCACACTCTTGAGATCCTGCACCTCCCATTTGATATCAAGCAGAAAGCACTTCAGGGCCAAATTTTCCTACTGATTTTGTTGGGTCTAAATTTGCACTCATAAATTATGTAAAAAATCCCACCCTAATATCTTTTAGGTTTCAACCAAACCTATGATAGCAACCCTCAAAAAAATCTTATTTTTCTGTCAATGATGTCTTCGGAAAGCAAAATATTTCCACTCTTATGTGCCAGACAGCAACAGTGGAAAAGCTATGTATGCCACTTAGTCTGAATTCAGCTCCAAGATAGAACTACACATCCAATAGATCAGGCCAGGAGAATAGCTTACTGCAAGGAAACTACAAATAAACTTTACAAAGAAGAATGAAAGATCATACTAACTGAGTACCTGTCACTGGATCCCCTGGCCCAATACAGAACCCAGGATTCTTAATTTTAAGAAGAAAAATAATTCCATTGTAAGATCTCTGACTGAAGGAGTCTCAGAATCAATTCTCATAGGATACCTCGACCACATTCTGCACAATCTGCTGATAGTCAGGCCATAGTTATATGGACCATAAGGGCCGTGGTTATATTGATTCTGCATTGTTTTTATTCACTTCCATCATGATGCAGAGGAAAAATAGATTCATTTGATCAAATTAACTTTTTTTCAACCTTGCCAGAGGGAGCTTTTTAAAATGATCTGATCTCCGAATAAGCTTATATCCATATTAGTTTTGTCCTGTGTGAACGTTGCTGTCAATTTACTTTGCAACTACAGTGGACCCTTGTATAACAAACAGCTTGTATAACATAAAATCTGTACAACATAAAAAATTCCAGAGATAGGGGAAATTTGCTTAACATAATCACCTATGGGGAGAATCCGTACAACATAAAAATGGGATTACTCGATTTTCAATGCATTCCAATGGGAATTTGTATCAAGGAAAATTTGCTTAACATAATTTCATTTGGAATGAATTAATTCCTTTATACAAGTTACTACTGTACTTGTGTTTTCAGTGCCATGGGCAATGCATAATCACCTTGCTTGCTCCCTTTCTTAATTTTTTTTCAAATGCTATGTGATGTCTTACAAGGAAATGCTTCAAGTGCTTAAATGTGAAAGGAAATACTGGAAGATAGCCATGGAAAAAGAATATGAATCTCTGGAGAAGCATCAAGTCTTCACACCAGTAAAACTGCCAGAGGGACAAAAGGCAGTGGGGTGCAGATGGACATATAAAGTGAAAAAGTCCAGTGACAATACAGTGACCTGTAAAGCCAGGCTTGTGGCACAGGGGTTTTCTCAAGAAAAATATGTAGATTTTGACGAAGTGTTTGCACCCAAAGGCAGAGACATTTAGAGTGGCATCAGCAATTGCAGCACCAAGAAAATGCAAAGTGCATCACTTTAATGTGGAAACAGCCTATCTAAATGCAAACCTGAAGGAGAACATCTGCATGAGGCAAATATCTGGATATAAGTTGGAAAACCCGAAACTTGTTGTCAAGCTAAACAAAGTTTTGCATGTCCTTCAACAATCAGAACTGGCATGGAACCGATGCCTGCATGAAAAACTAACCCAATTGGTTTTTTTTCCTCCTAGCATGTTTGTATACAAAAGCTTCCATTATTCTACTTGTATTTGTTGATGATTTTTGTTTGATAGTGCCTGATAACTCACATGTTAAATGGTTTATGTCTTCACTAGGTGCAGAGGAGAAAGTCAAGCATCTTGGTGAGATACAGCACTACTTAGGCATTGATGTCTTTAGAGATCCTAAAGGTAACTTCTGTCTGTGTCAAAGTGATAAGATAGAAAAGCTGTTACAGAAACAGTGCATGTTTGACTGCGGAGGTAGAGTATGGGGCACTGAGTGATTTGTGCTGTGACTTAACATGATTTGTGCAATTATTAAGGGATGTTGGTGTGGGTACCCAGATGCCAGTCAAAGTATATAATGACTCTCTTTCATGTATCCACTTAGCACAAAGTCAGAAGGTCAGATCCAGAAGCGAGCACATCGGGATCCAGTACCAGAATGCCAAGGACTGTGTGGATCAACAATTGATTGTGTTGGAATATTGTGTCAGTGATTGTAATTGTGCTGACATATTTACAAAAGCTTTGCCTAATGAAAAATATGTATGTTTAAGGGAAAGGCTGGGTGTTGCAATTTGTTAAATAGGAGGGATGTCAAGGAACATAGTTTTGACAAAATGTCTGTAATATATATTTAACAGATTACAAAATGGAGTCTGTATAAAAATGCCATGTCATGTGCTAGACAAGAATGTGTATTAGGTCTAGGACACAGGTGCCAAGAATAAGGAATAAGGTCAGGATGATTAGACCAGGTGGTATGTAATATGTGATCAGTCTATACCATGTTGCTCTATGTATGAAAGTCTCAGGCAAAACAATGTTTAATTGGGACTGTCTGAGTGAGAGACAGATCCCCACACTCTGTTATTTTCTCTGTGTGTATATGCTATGTTTTGTGTATTGTTATTGCTTATTTTCTCTTGCTACATATACATATGTAAAATACAGTTTTGTTCTAAGCTCTATTGTCTTGTCTTGTAGCTCCATAATCACTACATGCATTTATTTTTCCACACTGCTGCTAGTCTCTGCTAGTTTATTTTCCTTGAACATAATTAATTCCTATCAGCCACAATAGGGCTATGTCTTAATAGAGAAAGAAATGAAAGGGGGCACTTAAATTCTGAATCATGATGCTCACTCAAAGCTTCCCGAGCCAGAAGGCACTAAAGAAGTACTCCAAAAAAAGGCCAGTGGTGTGATAAGGAATACCTGTGGCAACTCTACTAGTGACAATTCACTATGGGTATTTATATCAATGCATTTATGCCAGTACAGTGGTACCTTGTATAAAGGAATTAATTCGTTCCAAATGAAATTATGTTAAGCAAATTTTCCTTTATACAAGTTTCCCATAGGAATGCATTGAAAACCGAGTAATCCCTAATCGCGACCATTTTTATGTTGTACGGATTCGCCCCATAAGCGATTCCGTTAAGCAAATTATCCCTATCTCCAGAATTTTTTATGTAGTACAGATTTTATGTTATACAAGCCGTTTGTTATACAAGGGTCCACTGTATAAGGATTCTGGCCATTGCTTGATTGTTTCATTTGGAAAAAGGCCTTGGGTAGCCTGTGCCTTATCCACTGCATACTCTTCCAACCTCAAACAGCTACTCACCACATAACTGAGGGCATAAACACAGGGAAGAGACCAGTGAAGTCTTTCCACCTGCACAGTGGCAGGCAGGACTGCTGGGTCTCCAAACACCAGCTGAATCCTCACTGTGCTTTCCCAGGCAGAGAGACAAATTGCAGGGTAATCTGAAGGTGGAAAGTCTGATTGATCATATGTAATGGCTTTGATGCCAATCTGCTTTTCAGTCCTAACCAATGCCTGAGGCTCATGATTGATGTTCTTTTGTGCCATCAAGTCACTTCCGAATTAAGGTGACCCTGTGAATGATCAGTCTCCGAAACACCCTTTCCTCCACTGCTCTACACAGCTCCCGTAAATTCAAAACTCTAGCTTCCTTTAGGGAGCTAATCCATCTTGAGTTTTGTCTTCCTCTTTCCTTGCTACCTTCCACCTTTCCCAGCATTATTATCTTTTCCAGAGAATCTTGCCTTCTCATTTTGTGTCCAAAGGAGAACAGCTTCAGCCTCCACAGTTTTGACTCCAGAGATAATTCAGGCTCTATTTGATCTAGAACCCACTTGCCCCTCTTTCTAGGCAATCCAAGGTATCTGCAAAGCTTTCCTCCAGCGCCCCATCTTAAACAACTCCGTTTTTTTCTAGTCCACTTTCTTTACTGTCAGCTTTCACTCCTATGCATGGTGATTGGAAATACAGGAGCATGAATGATCTTGGCTCACTAGCTCAATGCAAATAATTGTTTTGGAATTTCCATTGTCTCACATTCTCATTCACATACTTTTGTGCACATATTATTTTGCAAACATTACACTACATGCGATTAAACAACACACACATACAGATCATGTGTATTACAAAAATAACACTGCACGCAGAGAGAGGGGAGAGAGAGAGAGAGAGATTGGCAACATGCCATTAAACAACACATACATACACATCATGTGTATTACAAAAGTAACACTACACAAAAAGGCAATTTACACGACCCCTATGATCCGCTGGCCACTTAAATTCGGACCAGAGATCTTAGGGGTTCCTCGCTCTTCCTCTGTCCCCACCCCCCTCGGCACTTCCTGGTTGCTGGCTGCCTGAGGGACGGAGAAAAAAGAAAGAAAAGAATGCCTTCTTACCTCCGTTTTGTTCCGGGCAGCATTCAGATCTCTTAAAGGGGCGGGGCGCAAAAAAAGAACAAACAGAAGCCAGGAGAGCCCCGCACTCACTATCCTTACACCGGATCAAATATTTGTCACCTCTAAAAAGCAGGTATAAGAAAACTGCTGTTTGGTCTTGCTAAAGTGGGCGGGGTCGCACTTAATTGTCTGCAAAGTCCGGAGCTGGTGGGTAAACATTTTTAAGGTCCGGACCTTGCAGCCATTTGCGGCGGAGCTTAGGGGTCGTGTATAAACGCCCAAAGAAAGAGAGAAAGAGAGAGAGAGAGAGATCCTGGCAACATTAATGCCAGGAGTAAACATTACATGGAACAAAATGGGAAGGAATGTTAAAGAATAGATGACAGATTTATTTAGGAGCCCCGTGGCGCAGTGGTTAAATGCCTGTGCTGCAGGTAACACTGTGCTCACGACCTGGGGTTGAATCCCAGGTAGCAGGTTTATGGTTTACTTTTTTCCATTTCAAAATACTGCAATGGCAGCACTGCATAGCAGCTTCAGCTACCAAAACTCCACGCCAGTGAGGAGACGAATCCAGCTCTTAGGTTCGCTACCATGTCACAGGTGACTGTATTCATGTTGCCTTTTAAAGACTGGCATTTATGAGCCTGAGTGAATATGAAAAGCCCTTGACATATCATATTGTTAATTAAAATCTCTACCAGAAAGGGGAGAATAGGAGAGAGGGGTGATGGAAACTCCAAGTCTTGTAACAGCCTGTGGCCAACTTCTGAATGAAACAGAAATACCAAGACCAATCGTGCTCTTGATGACAGTTGCTAATTAGTGATAACCAGTGATGGGCATGAAAAGGATATGAGGGTGGAGGTGGAAAACAGCTGGACATAATGTACAATCACTGGTACGATGTTTGTGAGTAATATATTTCTACAGCTGCTTCTCAGAAAATAAAGTGCAAGAGACCATGGAAAGGCTGTCAGTCTTTTTGAAAAATCATCAATGTATTTTTTTTGTCCGCCTGGATGAGGGATCAAATTTCATGCTTGCCATTTCACTACTTTTATAACACTGTATTCCATATTTGATGCAGATTACACAGGCTTCAATATAAAACAAATATTAGTTGGTGTCTGGCCAGGAGTTAAAGCATCTAGTTAAATTCCCAAGCTACTAACTGAGTCGACAGCGAACATTTTGGATTACTGCAAACTGTTCTGATTCTTTACTAACAATGCACAAATTGACACGTCTAATATTTAATGTTTGTTTAACATCCCATAGGAGACCTGTTATCACTAGTCAGAACTAACATTATTAGAGTCTGGGTGTAAAATGTTTGCTCATTACTTCAAACCATTCTGGGGGCTTTGGGGGCATGTTGGCTGGGGTCCGTATCTGTAAAAACAGACTAGTAACAAGTTCTTACCCAGTAACATTTTTGTTACTCATGAGTAATAAGCAGCTAACTGTATTTAAAAATGTCTGTGGAGATTCTCGGTCATCCAGGTGAGATTATTTGAGGACTGAGTCATGGCAAATGGACTTCTTTTCTTGTGGGGTGGAAACATCTCATTACTCATCCAAGGTGCAACTTTCAGACACCCCATACCAGGGTGGGCTGAAACCAACATAAGAACATACATAAGAACTTAAGAACAGTCTTGCTGGAACAGGCCACCGGCCATCCATTCCAGCATTCTGTCTCACACAGTGGCTCACCATTTGCTTCAGGGTATTCCCAAGCAGACATCTTCGCCTGCTTACGATTCCCTGCAAATAAGACTGAGAGATATCCTGCCTATCTCTCCGTCCCGGAGGTTGTCCTTAGGCATCCATCATGATAGCCATTGATATTCTTGTTCTCCAGGAACTTGTCCAGTCCTTTCTTAAACCTGTCAAGGCTGACAGCTGTTCACCACTTCTTCTGGCAGGGAGTTCCACAGAGCAATGATCCTCTGGGTGAAAAAGTACTTTCTCTTATTTCTTTGAGATCTAGCACCCAAAAGTTTCATGGAGTGCCCCCTAGTTCTAGTGTTCTGCAATAGGAAAAAACAGTTTTCCCTTAACTACTTTGTCCACACCGTGTATGATTTTATAAACTTCAATCAGGTCACCTCCTAGGCGCCGTCGTTCAAGAGTGAAGAGGCCCAGCCATTGAAGCCTCAGATGATAAGGAAGGTGTTCCAATCCCCTAATCATTCTGGTTGTCCTCCTCTGCACTTTTTCCATTTCCATAATATCATTCTGGAAATATGGTGACCAGAACTGTACACAATACTCCAAATGGCACATCACCATATATTTATGGTTGCATTTAGCATATCTAGGAACTTTATCTCTTTATCATAAGTTCACCCAATCTATGTGAGGGTAACTGAAGTCCCCCATTATAACCAGGTTTCCCTTCTTGGATGCCTCCTTTACAACATTCTCCAACTGCCAGGGGCTTGGGTCAGAGGCCGATAATATATGCCTACTGTTAGGTCATCCTTGTGGCCTGATACTCTTACCCACAGAGTTTCTAATGGTGACTCCAAATCACCTTATTCCAATCCATATGATTTTATCACTTCTTTGACATAGTACCTGAGTATAACAAAGAAAATTTGCCAACCAAGAGCTGCCCACTGGGAAGCTCCAGTCACCACGTTCTCCTCTTCCCTATGCCAGTCAACTTTTATAAACATTAGACACCACATTATGAGAAGTGATAAGAATCTCAAAAACGTCCTAGGTCATATCATCCTCCCTGGGTCTGCCACGATGGAAAACCTGTGAGAAGTAATGGCACCAACCTACTTGTGATGTCTTGCTCAAAGGAAGACAAAACAGTACAAACTGTCACGAGAACTTAAGTTATCCCAGGCTGTGGGCGCTTCGATTAATGCAAGCTGTATTTCTCTTCCCTGTGATGAGCCTAGTAAAATTTATAGCATCCTTTTTGCACACATAAGAGTTCTAAAGATGTTTAGCTGCCCCAAGGGACAGCTAACCAGGATATTCCTGGATGGTGGTGATGATGGCTGCTCTCCTTATTTCTGCTATCCTTTAAACAGATATTGTTTGCTTCACATGGAAAATGTCTCTGCTCTGTTCTATTTTTGTATGTTCAGATAATACTTCATTTTGACCTTTTCAAATATTTGCATGGGCTGTCCATAGGTCTTTATTGCAAAAGAGAAACAGCCATATTTTTGGCAGATGAAAATGACTGTTCTTCAGCAACCAAGACTGCTATGATTAACCTAATGTAGACCTAATCAGTCACATCTGTTTCCTTACATCAAGGAAAGATATTGTTATGAATATCCAAAATAACAACAGGTCTAGAAGAGTTAAGGAGAAGCATTCTTCCTGCATTGTGTGCCAATCTTATCAGAACTTTTCCTATCATCCAAACAATGCCTCTGCTAACTTGTTTTGTGCAGTTGTGCTTTTTGTTACTGTTCGGTGCCTTTGTTTTTTTTTCCCTCCACCTATTCCGCCATCTTGCCAGATATCTCTTCTAATTTTTTTCTTTATTCCGTATTAGTATAGTTATTTTATTTTACATATTCTACCTTTTGCTTAGTACAGTGGTACCTCGGATAACGAATGCCCCAGATAACAAATAATTCGGATAACAACTGCAAATTTCCGGGTAGAGGATTGCCTCTGATAACAAATTTTCTCTATGGGCTGCCTTGGATAACGAATTGCAATTTCTAGGTATAGGTCTGCCTCGGATAACGAATTTTCTCTATGGGATGCCTTGGATAACGAATTTTCCTATGGGCTGCCTCGGATAATGAATTTTCCCTATGGACTGCCTCGGATAACGAATTTCCAGCATGCATCAGTAAAAAAGAGTTATCCCGGGTGGCATCTGTACCTTTAAAGTGCACTTTATAAAGAGTTTTGAGCAAAAAAACAGGTGCCTGTGCCTTTTTCCCAGGCTCCAGAACGGATTAAACGGTTTCCCATTAATACCTGTGGGAAACCGCGTTTCAGATAACGACGTGTTTCGGATAACGACTAACCTCAGAGAACGAATTACCGTCGTTATCCGAGGTACCACTGTATTTTTTTTCTTTCTTCTTGTTATATTGTCGTTATTTATTGTTTGCTCATTGATGTTGTTATCCGCCCGGAGTTCCTTTGGAAGATGGATGGTAAATAAATAAATAAATAAATAAATAAATAAATATTTGTTTCCTAATATGCAACTCTCTAGGGGAAGCTTCCATGGTATTTCTGGACATGTCTTCAGATAGATCTGCTATGATGTGGGTGGTGAGATATATGGGAGTCAGAGTATTAGGGAAACAATGGCCAAGAAACACACCATATCAAATGGGCATCACTTATTAGTGTAGACATTTCCTGGGCATCGGCAGTTCCAATTAGATTGCAAACTTTGTGGAGTCGCAGATCTGAGCATTTACAGAAGTACCACCAAAGCAGTTTAGCACAAGGCTAGCAACCTTTTATTTAAAGGTAGCCAATGTGGGTACATAAACCCAAGACATGGCCAAAAAATTCAACCCAATCCCCCCAAAATACGGCCAAATGAGACAAGACCAAAAAAAGCCATGGACAAGGGAAACAGGTAAGGATACAGAGGAGAAAGCAGAGAAAGGAGGAGCCATGTAGTCATGTTGAGGAAGAACTATATTAATAATTTGGGGAGAATGAAAAAGATAACTTTGGTAATGGGAAAGGGTTGGGAGATGTAAAAGTGCAAATCTGCTTTTTCCAAAAAATCGGCAAAAAATTTCACTACTATAATACCAAATAGTACTACAGTATTACAAATAGTATTACAGTATTATAATATTATAATACCAGTTAGGAGTGAGAGTAGAGAGTGAAGAAAAACCTGTTTGGTTTGGGCAAAAAATTGTGGTCTGAAAATTAAAGAACCCTTTGTTTTCCCCACATGAAAGGGCCCCCAATTTTTTTGGGGTCATCTGAAAAGTTTGATTACCCTCCCAGGGCACCCCCGATCCAAAACCTTTAAAAAAAAATTTTTGAAGAGCACTGGGCCCCGGACTGCCCCCGGGGTACCCCCCCCTTGAAAATTCCCTCCAAGAATGAGAAAAAAGGCCATTAAAAATCAAACCCAAAAAATTTTTTTTATGCCCCCAAGTGTAAAAGCCCACCTACAGTTTTTTGGGATCAAAGCCCATCAAAGGGTTTGGGTTTTTTAAAAAACAGAATATCATGGGGGCCTTTTTGTCTAAAGCGTCCCCAAAAATAAAACATTTTACGGGTACTATCTCTACAGAATTTCTTCTTTCTATCAGGGATGTTACCTGAAAAAAAAGGGAGAAAAAATTAGTCTGGCAGTTTTGTATTTTTGAAAAAATTTTTAAATTTTTAAAATGGTTTAAGTAAATTTACTGCCCCTTTCTGGGTTCTTACATAGGGCCCCACTTTAAAAACGTTCCAGAATTTTCCCAGGGATTTATGCTAAGCTAATTGATCTGTAGTTCCTACTTTCCTCCTTTCCCCCTTTTTGAAGATAGGGACAACATTAGCCCTCCTACAACCATCTGGTACCTAATGCATTTCCCATGATTTCAAGAAAATAACAACACCCCTTCGGAATTCTCAAACCAATTCCTGGGAATACTTTTGGATTCCCAAAACCCATTTTTTTCAAACTCCAGCCCTAAGATTTTAAGTGTCCAAGGGAATAAGGTATTCCTTTTTACTATTTTTTGTCAATCCCACTGCAAATCCTGTCTTTCCCCTGCTTGCAATTCTCCGGGGGGTTTTTTTGGGGGGGGAATAAAGTTAAAAAAGGGGAAACCCGGGCACCCCCTTTTTGCCTTTTGGGTTTAAACAACTCAAAACCCTTTTCCCCATACCCACTGACACAAAAAATTGACTATCGGACCCCCCTTTTGGAAGAAGTTCCAAAAATCCGGTCCCCCCCATGTCCCCCCACCCCTGTATATATGGTGGGACTGAGGGAAAAGCATCTTCTGCAGGGCCGTCTTAAGGATATGTGGAGCCGTGGTTCGAAGATCCCTCTGGCGCCCCCCCCCTTTCACAGAGCTGTCTACCTTCCTTTTTTAAGGGAGCTAACGCGACACTTAAATATTATAAAGAAAACAGGAAACTTTCAGGTTTTCTCATTTTTTTTAACAATGCACTTTTTAAATAAAGCAAAACCCCCCACAACATTGTTTTGTTTTTGCTTTTTTGTAATGTCCCAAAAAATCACTTTTCGAGC